>OZJO01004811.1:0-45133 GCA_900406225.1 Acrobeloides nanus | reverse complement strand
TTTATGAAAATTTAAAAAATTGATGCAAAAATCGATTTTTCCGCAAAAAATTCAAACAAGTTTGTGTATTACAACGAAGAGCTTGTACACAAATTCAAATTTCAAACGCAATTATCTCGAAAACTATAACGATTCAGAACATGCCGTGAAAACAAAAAATGCTCCATTTTTTATGATCTTTCCGAATATATCATTTTTCATAAGGTTGTAAATTTTTGGACTGGTCCTTTAAGCTTGCTCAGCAGTTCTTTTTCAAGAAAAACGGCCTGGGGATCAACCGGTGATCTCTGGGCGCAATGATTCCAGTGCTTTTCACGCTTTTCCTGCCTGTCATAACACAATACTTTACATTGCCTTCTCGATGTAGTATCACGCTACATTCCACGCGCTTAAATAAAATTAATTAAATTTTGCTTTATTCCAAGGAAAAAGAGTACAAAAAAGAATAAAGAGTACATTTCTAATGTGACATGTGAGCCAAATAAGATTATATTTCGTTTGCATGTTTATGTATCTACATTTCAACTTTCATAGTTCAGAGTGTATAAAATATCAGTTGGACTTTGGCTCAAAGTCCCACAATTTTGCGCCCTTTATCCTCAAACTTTCAAATCAGACCAGGGCCTCCCGTGATCCTGAGCTTTGACTAGAATCTAGACGAAAATAAATTTTTACCCATATGTCTGATTTTAACCAAACTATTTTTGACAAGTATTTTTATTTCTCTACTCAAACCCATAACCTTCTGCTATTATCTCTTCTTGCTATTTTATGCTTTTCTAGCACAATTCTAACTTATTATGCCGTACTATTCATCAAAGTAACAGGAATCAGCACATATAAATATTATCTTCTTAATATAACCACATGGATCACCATTTTGTGGATAAATGGAACGATTTTATTACGAAAGGACTATCCAAATTTTATTCCAAATACGATTGTTGTGGATGGAGTTTTAAGAGGATTTGGAAGTTACGTAGCTTTGTTGTTGAAGACTATTGAAGAAATTGCTTTGGCACAATTAGGTGTGGCGATTGCCACATGTGCTCTTTTTAAATTTATACAATTGACATTTCGGCTGGTTTGGCATACGAAATGGGTTAGGATGGGTTCAATTTATGTTACTATTGGGGTGCATATAGTATCGGCATTGTCTATAGGTAAATTTACTATTTTATGGATAGAGACAGGACTGTATCCAGGATTTCAAAATCTGCAGTTTGAAGATTTTTAAAATGAAACATACGTATTCGGATAGCTCATATATGAGTTTGAAGACAATTTTTAGTCGAAAAAACTTTTTGACCTTATCCCTTGGCTGTAGGATCAAAAAGCTCAAAATCGACACAGTCTATTTTTCGAAAAATCTAAAAATTTTCTCGTACTAATTTTGAACACAAAAGTTTCCTCAGAAAATTTGGGTAGGGGAGCTAGTTGACGATTATTGATGAAAACGCCCGGAACACATAGATTTTTGGCCTGAAAGTTTTGCCTAAGCTCAAAAATTTCAACTTTTTGAGTTCAGGCAAAACTTTGAGGCTAAAAATCTAAATGTTCCGGGCGTTTTCATCAAAACTCGTCAACTAGTCCCCCCTACCCAAATTTTTTGAGGAATCTTTTGCGCGCAAAATGAGCACGAGAAAATTTTTAGATTTTTCGGAAAATCGATTTTGTCGATTTTTGAGCTTTTGGATCCTATAGAAAAGGGGTGAGGTCAAAAAAATTTTTTCGACTAAAAATCGTCTTCAGACTTATATATGAGCTATCTGAATATGTATGTTTCATATTAAAAACCTTCAAACTGCAGATTTTGAAAATCCTGCATACGACCCTTGGGTAGAGATAGTTTTAAAGGGACCGATCATAGGTCGGCAAGGTGGAGGGGGACCCCTGATGAGGTGGTCTCCCTCCTGTTCGACGGAGTCCATGAGGTAGTTCCCTCCTGTTCGACGAGGTCCATGAAATGGTCTCCCTCCTGTTCGACGGAGTCCATGAATTAGTTCCCTCCTGTTCGACGGAGTCCATGAGGTGGTCCCCCTCAATTTTGGATCCATGAGTGAGTGGGTTACGGGGAAAGCTCCCCCTCCCCTGCTGACCTATGAGACAGACCATTGGTATTTGGTTGAGATCCGCGAAAATTTTCAATAACTATATCTACTCTTTTTAGGCATTAGCAGTATGCTGACATATTGCCCTCCAGAAACGGTAAAAGCATGGGTCATGGCTAATTACCCAGAACTTGTATCATTCTTACAAAATGAGACTGTTATTATCAACATGGAATCATGTCAGCCAGTAGCAGTCCCGATTTTTAATAATTTAAGAATTTTTCATAATGCCATAGTTTTTGGGTCAACAGATGTGCTTCTAGCGGTGACAACAATCGTACTTTGGAGTCAAAGAAAAAGTTTGAGTAATAATACGTTGAAGATGTTGGTAAGTCCAGAAAAAATTTGCCGAATTCTGACTGCATTGCAATCAAAGTTCAAAAGTCCTTTGGACTATATTTTAGGATAGTGCCTTAAAAAGGGGGTGGTCCAGTTTGCGACCAATTCTCGAAAAAATTTTTTCTAAAAAGATCATTTTTAGTGGTAAAATCATGCGAGAAATCGATTGCGCGCATCATCATAAAAATGTCATCCTGACCCTGATTCAGGGAGGGGATCGATGTTTTGAAGCGAAAATCAAATATTATCGGATTTTTATGAGAAAACCGTCGATTCTTAGGTTTTTCTAGGCGGGGAATCGATTGCACGCATTCCCAAACTGTGGAAACGCTTCCTTAACCTTGATTCAGGAAAAGGATACGTATTTACGTACATAAATTGATTTTCACTTCAATACACCGATTTCTTCCCTGAATCAGGATCAAGGAAGCATTTTCAAGGTTCGGGAATGCGCGCAATCGATTCCCCGCCTAGAAAAACCTANTTCCCTGAATCAGGGTCAAGGAAGCATTTTCAAGGTTCGGGAATGCGCGCAATCGATTCCCCGCCTAGAAAAACCTAAGAATCGACGGTTTTCTCATAAAAATCCGAAAATGTTTAATTTTCGCTTCAAAACACCAATTCCCTCCCTGAATCAGGATGACATTTTTATGATGATGCACGCAATCGATTTTTCGCATGACTTTACCCCTAAAAATGATCTTTTTAGAAAAATTTTTTTTCGAGAAGTGGTTGCAAACTGGAACCCCCTCTAAAGATATCATTTTTAGAGACTACAAATCCTGCTTCTCTTTCTTCATGCTCTGATACCTATGGTTGGCCTATTACTGCCATACATATTAAAACCATTAGCTTTTTTATTTATTATAAAAATCGATGCCGATACAAGAATTTATATGAACCTCATCACAATTTTATCTACGGCTATTAATAATTTAACTACTATATTTGTGATAACCACTTATAGGAAAAGAATTTGTAACTACGCTATGGGCTTTGTGAAAAAGTTTCTTGTATTGAATAGGTTAAAGAAGAATGTAGCTCCCAGTCAAGCATTTACAGTTTCAACTATGTATAAGGATGCTCGCTAACTGTCTCGAACGGCGACCCTACATCTCGCCCAAAATCAACTCGGCCAAACAACAACTCGCCCAAACTACAACTTGGCCAAAATACATCTCGCCCAAAATACAACTCGTCCAAAATATTACTCGGCCAAATTTAAAAAGTGAGTTTAGTTGAATAAACTTGTTTTATTTTTGTGTATTTAAATTATACAGGATAGGTCAGGAAATTTCCTATAGTATTTTGGCCGAGTTATGTTTTGGAGAGTTGTAGTTTGGGAGAGTTGTGTTTTGGGCGAGTGGTAGTTTGGGAGAGTTTAGGCGAGTAGTATTTTGGCCTAATTGTAGTTTGGGCAAGATGTCGTTTGACCGAGCTGATTTTGGGCGAGATGTAGGGTCGCCTCTCGAACATGTGGTCGAGATGCTAAACGTCTTGAATTGCGTCTCGAATTGAGTCTCGAATTGTTCGAGACGCTAAACGTCTCGAACTTGAATTCGAGATCCAATTCGAGATGCGAAACGTCTCGAATTCGAAAGAATTATAACGTATTCGAGACTCTAAACGTCTCGAACACCTGTTCGAGACGGTTAACATGCAGCCTAAAGCTTCTTGGATTAAAAAAACGATAGAAAAATTTCCTTTTGTTTTAGAATTTTTTATTATATCTGATCTTGTTTGTTTCCCACTTTTTATAATTAAATTTTACAATAAAAACGAAATTCTTGAAAAACTTAATAAACATTTTTATTAGAATTTTTGATATGATAATACAATTAGTCTTATTAGCTTGCAAAGAGCTGGAACAGGAGTATAGAATCGAAAGCTTACTTTTTCACACGAGCTGTCAAAGAATAGACCAATACTCTTGTAATCTTTAAAGCCGATGTTCATTCTATAATTAAAAAATAAGGGCCTGGTTTTTTAATTTTCTATATTTTTGATATTTTGTTTGGCGATCAAGTCTAGACATTACTATGCATATGCCGCTTCAAAGGATGATGATTTGATAACGAATTTAACTGGGTTGTCGTACGACAAAGTACTACGGCTCATCCTACGAGCCATCGTACTCGTACGATAGCTTGTGGCCATTTTGTCCGTCGTACGATTGTATTTTACACTCGTACAATGACTTTCGTACGATAGCTTGCGTTAGCTTGTGCAGTTGCTTGTGGTTAGTACGATAGCTTGTGGGGACCCTTAATTCAAAACACAGTCGGACGCATGCCCTGTCGTAAATTTTAAAAAATGCCCCCCTTGCAGCGCATGCCATACCTTGTTGGTTATTGGTAGGAATAAAAGTTCGTTTAGCACGTTGCTTACATAAGAACGAACCAATATAAATATCATTTTTAGAATTGCAAATATCGTTGACCCAAGCGCCATCGGACATATAAGTACATAAGCGATGATCACTAATATTGGGTTGATCAAATTGTCAATTCCAATAGTTGTTGAATTATCTGTCCATTTGAATATTTTATCATCAATATCATATTTTAATCCAATATAGGGTGTATGAACGTAATAAACCTTATCTATAAAGCCATTTTCTTCTTGACCATGGATTGAAGCTAAATGACCATTATTTTGTACACATATCCTTTCAGCATCATCAAATGAAATTCCATTCGAAAAGATTGGAAATCTTTTATAACAAGAGCCAGTTGGTGGATAATAAGTTTAACCATCATCTGGAGGGCATGTGATTAGACATGTACAATTGGAAGTTTCTTCTTGAGTAGCGTACGCAATAAGAGGAAGGGAAATTTTTCCCTTACTCTTTTGCCCAAACCTGAAACAATTTTTGCCAGGTTTGTCGGCGACATAATAAAGGGAGTGGGATCAAGAGAACCTTCCCCTCCTAAACCTCAAAAAATTTTAAATTTCTGAGAACAAAAGTTGAAATTTTCTCATCCCACAACCTGAATGTGCTAATTCCTCCTCTAAATATGGACCAAAAATACGACGCTGGTTTGGGAGAAGTTCCCCAGGTTCTCCGCTCCTTAATTTCAATACTGGTTCCTCCATACATGAACAAGGAGTGGGGGACAATCTACCTCGAGGCTATATGATGTCGACCAAAAAAAAGGTTAGCACCCATTTACATTTATTACAAAAATTGTTATATCTTTTATGTTTTGGGTTATATCCCGAGGCTCGGCTATATAGCCCTGAGACTTAGAATCAAAGTCTCAACTCAGCTTCGCCACTCCGAGGCTATATGAATCTTAAACTTTTGCCTCAATGTTAGCTACATGAGGGGGACAGTCCCCCACATGTAGCCAGCATTGACAGTCCCCCATCAGTTGGTAATGTATGGGTCCCTCCCCTCCTAACTAGTGAGCCTGCGCACACGTGTACAAACACCCCCCCCCGAAAATTTAGACTTGTTGCGGGCGAAAAAAACGACCTTTTTTTTAGAAAATTTTTGGGAAAAATCTGCGGGCGAGCCACAAAATTTTTCGCCCGCATCCCAGGAGCCTGCGGCCCGTGGGATGCGGGCGAAATGGGTCTCACCCGCAAAATTTGCGGGCGAAAAGTCATTTTGGCCTGCGGGTTGCGGGCGACCCCCCCCNCGGCCCCCCCCCCCCAAAATTCGGGAGGGGGGTTGTACACGTGTGAGCCTGCGTACGCCACTATTCTTCTGTCGTTGGACAGGGTGGACACGATGTAGTATTTACATTTTGAATTTCACAAACATATGGCAATTGTTCATCACATTCGTAGTTTATCGTGAGCGCAGTTTAAATCTTTTCTGAAAAAGTTAGTCCGAGCGCAAGACATTACACGTTTTATGAAAGAATATTTAAAAATCGTTGTCTACAAATTATTAATTAATTATTAAATGAAAATTTTGTCACTAATTTACTTTTCTTGGCTTCTTATCAATTATATTTTCTCAAGGATTGTATGAAGGCGCTTTTATATTCAAATGGCCGACCCATGTCAGATCATTCTAGAATGGGTAAAAAAAATACGTCAAATCATAAGTGCTCTCTTTGGTGCGGTTTAGCTTATCTATGTGTTTTGTATGCCAGTATTATTTTGCCACTGAATGATTTCGAAATGTCTTTTTTTTGAAATTTTTATAATTGTTAAAATCTTCGAAATTTTCTCAAATTTATGAAATTTATTAATTTTTTAAAATTCATAATTTTATGCAAATTTTGGTTCTAGGGCAACTCGAAACGGGAAACTCGAAAAATCTATTTTTACCAAGGATTTTTAAAATTTACATAAAAAGCAGTTAGAGCATTTTATTCGTCTCTATGAGACGAATAAAACGACACCAAAATTATCCAGTTTGGTGATCGAATTGGGTTACTGTGACGAAAAGTTTTCGCGTCAATAACCCAACTCAATTTTCAAATTGGATAATTTTGGTGTCATTTTATTTGTCTTATAGAGGCGAATACAATGCTAAAATTGCTTTTTTACGTAAAATTGAAAAATCCATGTAAAAATAGATTTTTCTAATTTCGAGTTTCCCGTTTCGAGTTGACCTAGAGCCCAAATTTTTGATTTTTTAAAAGTTATTCACGTTCTATATTAACCTATAAACATGGCTAAAGCAAATGCTATTGGTATTGACCTTGGTACCAATTATTCATGTGTTGGTGTTTTTATGCATGGCAAAGTCGAAATTATTGCCAATGATCAAGGTAAAATACAAAAAAATAATAATACGGGGTGCCCAAAAGGAGCATTTTTGGGATTTTTGTTCGATTTTTTCAAAATTTTTCAAGTTTTTTAATTTTCACCAAAATAAGCTTATAGGGTGTTTTTGTATGCGAAAAATCGATTGTGCGCATTGCTGGACTTTGAAAACGCTTCCCCCCCCCCCTCTCTCCCGTAATCATTTGGCTACCCCCTCTCCCCCTCCCTACTTGATTACGTAATATCTGGATGACCCCTACAAGTTTATTTTGGTGAAAATTAAAAAATTTTTAAAAAATCGCGCAAAAATCCTAAAAGTGCCCTTTTTGGGGATACCCTGTACAAAGCGTAAGAAACACAATTTGGCCACAATCCCTGTCCCTCATAATTTAGGTAACCGCACAACCCCATCATATGTTTCTTTCACCGACTCAGGACGTCTCATTGGAGATGCTGCCAAGGACCAAGCGGCCATGAACTCATCAAACACTATCTTTGGCACCAAACGTCTTATTGGCCGCCGTTTTGACGACGCCACCGTGCAATCCGACATGGAGCATTGGCCATTCAAAGTCATCAAAGCCAAAAGTGGTCGTCCAAAAGTCCAAGTCGAAGCCAAGGGAGAGACCAAGTCGTTCTTCCCCGAAGAAATCTCATCCATGGTTTTGACCAAGATGAAGGAAACCGCCGAAGCCTTCTTGGGTAGCGTTGTCAAAGATGCTGTTATTACCGTGCCGGCTTATTTCAACGACTCTCAACGTCAAGCTACCAAAGATGCTTGTGCCATTGCCGGGTTGAATGCGCTTCGAATCATCAACGGACCAACAGCCGCTGCTATCGCATATGGTTTGGATAAGAAGGATGGTGGTGAACGAAATGTGCTCATCTTCGACTTGGGCGGTGGTACTTTTGATGTCTCCATCTTGACAATTGAAGATGGTATTTTCGAAGTGAAATCGAATGCTGGTGATACTCATTTGGGTGGTGAAGATTTCGACAATCGCATGGTCAACCACTTTGTCGCCGAGTTCAAACGCAAGCATAAAAAAGATTTGACCACCAACCCACGTTCTTTGTATCGTCTCCGCATTGCTTGTGAACGTGCCAAGAGAACTTTGTCCAGCTCTACCCAAGCTAGCATTGAAATCGATTCACTCTTCGATGGCATCGATTTCTACACCACCATCACTCGTGCTCGCTTTGAAGAACTCAACGCCGATCTCTTCCGCAACACCATGGAGCCCGTCGAAAAAGCTCTTCGTGATGCCAAGATGGACAAGTGTCAAATCCACGATATTGTCTTGGTCGGTGGATCGACTCGTATCCCGAAAGTTCAAAAACTCCTATCCGATTTCTTCTCCGGCAAAGAACTCAACAAGAACATCAATCCCGATGAAGCCGTTGCATATGGTGCCGCTATTCTAGCTGCTATCTTGTCTGGAGATCAGTCCGAGGCGTTGATAGACTTGATGTTGATGGATGTTGCTCCATTGTCTTTGGGTATTGAAACTGCTGGTGGTGTGATGGCTTCATTGATCAAGAGAAACACTACGATTCCAACCAAGACGTCGCAAACCTTCACAACTTATTCGGACAATCAGTCTTGTTTCCCGATTCTGGTAAAAATATTGAAATGAACATATAGGGCAGAAATAGTTACGGCGGTTTTTGTTTGGCAAAAGTTAGAGGGAACCCAAAATTCTAAAAATGAGTCAGTCCATTCGACTCAGCTCAACGAGACGAGTAAAACGAGGTATATATTGCACCAACACGCTGAGGAATCACATTGTCGAGTGGTAGTATGACAGATTTTCAGTTTATTGATCGCGGGTTCGAATCCCGCTTTAAATTTAAAGTTGTCCAAATTCCATAAAAATTTTTACATATCTCTATTTTGGCCTCTAAAGCACTTTGAAACAGATACAAAAAGGCATAAACTAAAACAGCAAAGAAAAGCAGAACCCATAAGAATCCCATAATTATTTAAATTTCAGGTCTACGAAGGCGAACGTGCAATGACCAAAGACAACAACCTCCTCGGAAAATTCGAACTCTCTGGAATCACACCAGCTCCTCGTGGTGTCGCACAAATCGAAGTCACTTTCGATATCGACGCTAACGGCATTCTCAACGTCTCGGCTCAAGACAAGTCTACTGGCAAACAAAATAAGATCACCATCACCAACGACGAGGGTCGTTTGTCCAAAGAAGAAATTGAGCGAATGATTCAAGAAGCGGAGGAATACAAGAATGAAGAAGAAAGCCAACGTGAACGTATTAGTGTGAAGAACGGGTTGGAGTCATACTGCTTCAACATAAAACAAACTGTTGAAGATGAGAAAGTAAGGATATACTATATTCGAATAACAATTTAGATTGCTTAATACTTCTTCAAAATTTCGGGCTATTCTATTTGAGTTATGCTGAACAAATTTCAAAAAAATTTTTGAAAAAAAATCTGTTTTTTGGATCGTTCTTGGCAGGCACGTAGGGAGGGTGGGCGGCAATCCGGACAATTGCCCTCCCCCCGTCAGAAAAATTTTGAAAAAATCATAAGTGTACCCCCTTATGTTTTTATTCAAAACCACAGGTACCTTGGATTTTGGACTTTGGGTCATTGCCCGTCAGGAAATCCTGGCTAGTTCTTGGTAAGAACCTGGTTCTTGCCTGGTTCTTAGTAAGAAAATCTGATTTTTTTTTCATTCGAAACTCAATTTATCAGATGAAAAAATTTACGAAAATTCCATATTGCAAAAATCCGTTGCGAACAATTCCATTACGAGACATACGCTACGAACATCAGGAACAAAATTTTTCTTTTTTCTATCATTCTTCTAAAATTTGCATATAAACTTTTTAATTTTAGCTCAAAGGCAAAATTACTTATGGCGATAAGAAGAAGATTCTCGATAAGTGCAATGAAACTCTTGCTTGGTTAGATTCCAACCAAGCAGCCGAGAAAGATGAATTTGAAAGACACCAGAAGGGAGTCGAAAAGATCTGGGCTCCAATCATCACTAAACTCTACCAATCTGCTGGTGGCATGCTAGATAGCTTCATTGGAATGCCAGATGGTTCTCTTGGAGGTGTTGATGACGCTGATGGAACAACCATTGTGAGTATAAAAGAAAATTTGAATTTGGCCTCTTTTAAGAGTATACTCCTCCTGTTAGAGGTTCCATTTAGGTCAACACTGAAAATTAGTATCGGCTTCGTGTTCCTGTGTAGAAAAAGCTGCTGACCTAAACTATGTTTTCTTAAAGGGGGTGCAGATCTCGGTCGAAAAAATTTTTCTTTCAAAAAGTGACTTTTTAGGGATAATTTTATGCCGGGAATCGATTGCGCGCATCCCCGAAGCGTGAAAATGCTTCCTTGATCCTGATTCAGGGAATTGGGTGAGTGTATTGAAGTGAAAATTGAAAAAAAGTTTGATTTTCCGCCGGGAAACCGGATGTATAGGGGTTTTTCTAGACGGGGAGTCGATTGCGCGCACTCCCGAACCTTGAAAACGCTTTCTTGATTCTGATTCAGGGAAGGGGTCGGTGTATTGAAGCGAAAATCAAACATTTCAAATTTTTATGAGAAAACCGTCGATTCTTAGGTTTTTCTAGGCGGGGAATCGATGCGTGCACTCCCGAACCATGAAAACGCTTCGTTGATTCAGGGTGGAGATGGATGTGTGACCCTGATTCAGGGTGGGGATGGTGTATTGAAGATCCTTTCGTTTACTAAAGAGGGGTGTACTTTGTAGCCGCATCTCGAAAAAATTTATTTTCGCTTAAAGGCCCTATTACTCCTAATTTTATGCGAGGAATCGATTGCGCGCATTCCCGAATTGTGAAAACGCTTTCTTGACCCTGATTCAAGGAAGGGATTGGTGTTTTAAAGCGAAAATCAATTTTTTCGCTTTAAAAACATCAATTTTCGCGAAAATCAGGTTTTTTTCTCTGAATCAGGGTCAAGGAAGTATTTTCACGGTTTGGGAGTGCGCGCAATCGATTCCTCGCCTAGAAAAACCTAGGAATCGACGGTTTTCTCATAAAAATCTGAAATTTTTTATTTTCGCTTCAATACACCCACTCAATTCTCTGAATCAGGGTCAAGGAAGCATTTTCACGCATCGGAGATGCGCGCAATCGATTCCCCACATAAAATTACCCCTAAAAAGTCACTTTTTGAAAGAAAAATTTTTTCGAACGAGATTGGCTCCAGATCTGCATCCCCCCTTAAAATTTTTGGCTCAAAACAAAGATCATAGCGCTCAAAAAAGTTGTACCAAAAAAGGAAATCTTGAGAAAACCGGCAATTTTTATGATTTTTGAGAAACACTTATATATGTTTTATTTAGGGTGTTGAAGATTCTCGTGTAGAAGAACTCAAAATTAAAAATACAATTTTGACTGAAAAGATCATTGCACAAGAAAAGAAATTTGAAAATGAAATTCTACAAATGAAATCTATCATAGTTGTTTAAAGAGTTTATGCATATAAAAATATGTTTAGGAAAGCAAAGATAACGAAGGGACAGAGCTCCATAGAAAACTTGATGAAGCAAACTCCAAAATTTTATTGTTGACCAAAAAATTGAAAGATGAGCAAGAAACAACGAAATGTATGAAGAAACAACAGGTTTAAAAAATTCTAAATTAAAAATTTTTTCTAGGCCTCTTCCCTTTCTTTTATCCTCTCTATGCCATGGTCCGAGTATAGAGATGATAAAGTGAAGGCTCAAAAATTGTTAACTTTTGGCAACTTCTATTTTTTAGAATCACTTGCTTGATCAATTAAATACACTTAAAGAAAAATGGCATGAAGCTCGTAAGATGTTGGATAAATCAATTGCTCATGCTACCTCAAGTTATGAAGAAATGTTAGCTATAGAAGAACGTGGTAGCCATGAATATGATAAATAGTAATATTTTGAGTTATGTTTCTTATTTTTACATAATGTTTATTTTTGTAAATTTGAAATCAATAAATATATTTTGCTGGCTATGGCATATCCAAAATTTCTTCCAGAATACATAATCTAATGCAGACATAAAAATCTTTCTTAATCTTTGGATAGACCCCCTGAATTGCTTAATCATTGAATGGACACTTTCTTGATTTTGGGGGTCTGACAAAGATGTAGCTGGGTGGGGAACACCAAAAGTATGGGTATAACAGTTCACTCTTGAACTGTTGTAGGCTTTGGCAAACTAATTGTTTTGGGAGAGCCCCTAAGAAAAATCCGAATTTAAAAGTTTTTGAAAAGTTCAATCTCTAGACGATTGAACCAAGTTCTTGAGGTATAAAAATTAAATTAATTTGTTCAAAAAGCTTCAAAAAAGTACGGAAAATCTTCAGTTTTGTCGTAGAAATGGTTTAAAAAACCGCATGTCAAGATTCCGATGAGATATGATTAAAACAACTTATGTTACTTACTATAATAGTTAAAACGCGCCGTCTGATAGACTCAAACTGTATGAAGAACTCCCGGCACAAAATTTTTTTCAATGTATTCTTGTAGAAAACATGATTCAGAATTCGGAACCAGATTCCAGATTCAGAATAGTGTTTTTTCAATTCCGGATTCAGATTTTATCTGTTTATTTGATTTTAACGTCGAACATTAGAAAATTTTATCGAAATAATCAAAAAGATCAATTTATTCTTCTTCTACTATATAAAACTCTTCACTATTAACAATAACATATCGATTTTTCTTATATGACACAAAATCGAAGTCTTTACGTTTTACTAATTCGAATATTTGATGAACTATCTTCTCAATTACCGGAGTTGTAAAATAGGGAATTTGGGCATAGGAGCATATTCTTCTGTAATAATCGAATTGTTTAATTCCCATATTATGGAACATTTTATATGGTAGGCGTTCCATGTTGAGTTCGCTAAAATTCCATGTTGAAAATGGTATAAGATTAATTTATATATCGTAATACAGACTGCATGTGGCATACAGGACCTTGTATATCAATCCGTTATCCAGCATCCCACATCCCGCATGCCTCATACTGTATACCATATAACACCCAACATAAGTCAATGGCATACATGAGGCTAACCCCAGGTTTTTCACCTGGGGGTTTATGGGTCAGGGTCAAGGAGGGCTGTGGGTCGAGATCAAGAGAGGGTTGTAGGTCAGGTTGGGGGGGGGGACGTAGATGTGGGTCGGAAGACTGATAAATTGAGGATTAATAGTAAAAAAAGTAGGTTGCTTGAAGCAGCATATTTATTTTTGGAAAAAAAGAATATTTTTTAAATTTGTCAATCTTTGTTTTTGGTCGTCAACTTTTCGATCCTATAGGAGGGGGACCAAATGAGGGTTGTGGGTTTTTTTTAATTTCACCTGGGTGCTGCCCACGTATAGTCAATGGCATACTGTACATGACATTTACACAAACATATTTATAACTCTGTTTCTGACTTACTCTAGTCTCTTTTGTTCCCAATCTTTAACGTCTTCTTTGTCAAATCCTTTTGTATAATTAGCTGCCAATGCTAGTGCAAATCGAACTTGATACTCAATCATAAAAAAAGTAGAAGTTACATGAAGCCCAATAAAAAATAAAGAATTTAAATAATCCACATGAGCAACATGCTCGAATAGTTTCGAAACGATTTTCCCATCATGAAGTACTTCTACCAATGGATTTCCGGAATTGAAAAATGGAAAATTGTAAACATAACCAGTGCAATAAATGATAGTGTCAATGTCGCTTAGGGAGGTATCATCGGATAGAATTAAAGAATCTGGAGTAGCATCTTTGAGTCTAGGTTTCACTAAGACGTTTTCGGGAAGCAAAGAGTCGAATTTTATAGCTTTATCGTCGAGAAGATAGACCTATAAAAAAATTTTTTTGGAGAAGATAGATCTTTGAAAAAATCGAATGCACCCTAACCTTTTTGGCTGCTCTCGCTAATTGATCCAAAATATCCATACCAGAAAATGATGCCCCAATTATAGCCACAGTTTGATCATTAAACTTGCTAGCGCTTCTATAGTCATGACTATGAATCCATGGCTTTTGATATTTTTCATAAAATTCTGGCATCATTGGTTTAGAATGATGACCATTGCAAACAAATAAGACATCAAATTTAAATGTTGTCAACTCTGGATTCTGGTTGTCGTCAAGCTTATGTACTTGAACTTGCCATAGGTCTTCATGACGTTCGACGTTTACTACTTTGTTGCAGAACTAAAAATGAGGACGAAGAACTAGAGGTTTAAGATTACTAACCAAAATATTGGATAGGACAGGCTTGGCGAATTCTTTTAGATATTTTAACACAAATTCCGAAGACACAAAAGATCGTCCAGAATTATCCATATCGGAAAATGGGAAACCTTCAAATTGCATAATTTCTTTAGGGATGTTTGTTCTGGAACTTCGGTAAAATTATTTTCCTATGCTAAACTTACGTCAAATTTTCATACATACTGGTATGCACATTTACTTCTGGAGTATAAACCCAGATTCCACCAACTTTTGAGGTTTGTTCAAAAACTGTCACATCGTGACCACATTGTTGGCTTCTAACAGCAGCACATAAGCCAGCAGGTCCAGCTCCAATAATACCAACTTTCTTTTTGCTAGAGATACTTTTGAGAATTTCCATAGTAAAGTATACCGAGAGCAATAATATTAATCGATGAAAAGTGAATATTGTGCAAAAAGTTTCAGTGAACAGAATTTTGTGTTGTATAGGCTTCCTTGTCTATATAAATCAATCATAATTGTGACAAAAGAAGAGAAATTTATTCACATGCAAACAATATGAGTTTTGATCGGTCTTTTTTCAATAAAATCAATAATTTATGTATTGTCAAGGATTAACAATCACTAAACAACGAACTTCTCACATGATTCGAATAAAAAAGAGTTAACAAAATAAAATTGTCTAAAAATATGTGTTACCTAATAAAAAAATGTTCACGATAAAGGGTCGTTACTGGCATAAAATTAGAGATTAACAAGGATTGATCACTTGCTGCAACACCTTTTTTGAAACAATAAAGTTAAAGAAAGTTTTGGTTTGATATTTTTACCGGGTATGAACCCGCGGTTACTTTTCTATTTTAAGCCGTTAGTTCAGCGTCACGAAAATTTAGAGGCGTGGTAACGTTTACTCCACGAGACCGATCGGAAGACCTGGTGAAAATTTGTTGCACTTTTGGTGGAAATAATAGGTAAGTGCTTTGTAGTTAGGACCCCAGAAAAAATCACAAATTTTACATCTTGAAGATCCCTTATGATTGTTGGTGGAAAAATTGGCAAAGTTTAGACCTTTATTAATAATTTTTATCATATTACATTTAAAATCGATATTTTTCTTAATTATTCCAATGCATAAACACAAACAGCACATTGTGGAGTAGAGCAATCTTGATTTGTCCATTTTCCAGTGCTTACATTTATAACGGCACATGTAGCAGTTGGGTCGGTTGAAGGATTATCTGAAAAATTGTTATACCATAAAACGACTTTCATAACTCACTTGATGCCCAGTTTCTATAAGCACTCAAATCACGATTTGCCCAGTACCAAGTAGTTCCAACTTCTTCGAGACCGATATAAGCTGATTGACATGAAGTTTTGGCGAGATTAGCTAAATTTTTGATTTGAATTTTAAAATTATTCTTACATGCAATATCCGCATTTTCGAACGTATTATCGATGCTAATAAATGAATCTGAGACGTTTCTACAAGTTTTATCAGCGTTGGCATATGATAATGGGGTGTTTAAGATTTTATAACATTTGTTAGTATTAACTGTTGATTGGGTGAAACCTTCTGGACAACCTAAAGTTAATTTTTCATATGGTATAAAAGAATTTTTCATACTTAATTTCTGGTCAGCAGCATATTCGATCTTTAACCCCAAAGCATAGTTAACTGGGAATTTGACTAAAGGAATTGGGCCTATATCGACTTGAATTCCACCATTTAAAGAAGATGGGGTGGTGTAGTTGACTTGGATGAAGCCTTTCGTTGTGAATACACTGACGATAGTCTAAAAGAAGATGTTGTCGGAAAATTTTTCAATTACATTAGAAGTCGGTATAACATGAGCTAGAGGTATAAGATTATCAACAGGCCAATAAGTGACAAAAGTATAGATCATTGTATTAGCTTCTGTTTGAGGGTTCAGAATTCGATAAGGGTTGAATCCGGTAGAGTTTCTTAACTGGCTTGTGTACCTAAATATGACCCAATATACAACTCGAAATAATTAGTATTGAACCATATAGTTAGGTTGTTATCACTTTGAAAAATCCAAGGCTTCGATCCGAAAATTGCTTCTTCATGAGCGTTTATGAATGCTCCTATTTGTGCCAGGCGTTCTTCAAAGATCGGTATAACTCTTCCATTATGATCAGGTCCGAAATTTAACAAAAAGTTTCCACCAGTTGCCCAGACTTGTATCATACTACTTATTAGAAGATGCACCTCAAGAACAGCATTCAACTAAATTGTTTTTCTTATCAAATTATAGAAAAATCATTTTTTACATTCATATTGCTTCGGAATCCCCATGAACAACAATCAATACTATTAGCGTCTTCCCATTTACGTTTTTGCAACGTTCCGGGCAAGTATCTATCGCTACAAGTTAAAAATCCTCCATGCTTACATTCAGCATCGTATCCCCATCGATCATTCACGATTATGGTGTCTTTTACAGGACTGAAATTTAGTTAGGAAATCTTTGTAGTTTTCCGTGACACCCTTACTAAAGGACATCCAAGAACATCCCGGTCATGGTGGAAGGAGTGTCCTAAAGATACCTGGTCCTTAGGGAATTCCTTCTAAGGAACCCTCTAAGGACCTGATGGCCAAGAGTGTGCAGGGAGGTATCCTAGTGACCCTTCAGTGGTGTCCTTGGGATGTTCTTGTGACTCTTATACCCCGGCCACCACAGGACATCCTAAAAATTGAATTTTTAGGGTGTCCTTTGGTGGCCTGGGTATAAGAGTCACAAGAACATCCCGGTCATGGTGGAAGGGGTGTCCCGAACACCTTGAGGAGTGGCCGTATTGCGACGGTGGCTCGGACACCTCTGCTTCCGCCCTCTGTCACGCATAATGGAACTATACCTTTCATTATAAAGCCAAGCAAGAAATTCAGTTGCTCTATAATACGATGTATTTCCCCAATCTCCATCTGACCATAAAATATCCGGTTGATAATTTGTTATAAGATCTAGCCATTGAGGGTATAAAACTAGCTAAATTAAGGAGTAGAAGTTTAAAAAATCAGGCCTACATCGGGATAGAAGTGCGACTTCTTTTGATCAGACATGATAACGCCATTGACGGCATCTTGTAAATAAAATGGATGGAACCAATCTGCCATCGAAAAGTAAGTGCCCCATTTGAGTCCTCCGACTTTATGAATAGCATTCCGGATTTCGCCTAAAATGATGTCTAACTCGTCAAGATTTCTGGTTTTACCAACAAGATCTCTATGAGGGCCTACGTCCATAGCATTCCAATTCCATGAAACATTACTTGGCCATAATGTAAAACCTTCATGATGCTTGGTTGTTAAGACGTAATACCTATTTTTCTTTTTTAAATCTCAACGAGTTTACTTACTTGGCTCCAGAGCTTTTGATGATATTGGCAAACACATCGGCGTCGAAATCAATAGCTGTGAACTAAAATAAATAAAACATGATTCTTTTTAAAATTTTGGCTTACTTCTCTGGCCAAATCTTGATAAGTCGTGTTTGGTTTATAATGTGTCGCCATAAATTCTTGAAAGTTTGTGTTGTTATCATGTATCCACCAATACCAAAACCATTCATGTTGTGCAGGCACAGAATAGACTCCCCAGTGAGTAAAAATCCCGAATTTTGCTTCATCGTACCACAATGGAAGAGGTCGAGAATCGAGAGAGTCCCAATTTGGCTAAAACTAAGCGTTCCTTTTCAAGATAGAAAATTTTTGTTTCTATGGATAAAATTTTACTTGATATTGTTGCGCAGAGTATAGACTCCAATAATAAGTAAATAATAGGAATGTCGGTATAAAAACGTTCATGTTCAAGTACAATTAATTTTTATAAGCTTTTTTTCTTTAAGAATATAATCAAAATGAAGGTTATCAAAAAGTTCGGTGATTTAAATCTATTATTTTCTATTCTTAAAATACCAGAGATAAAACATCACGTAACAAATGCCTGTGTGATAAAGAGCACGTTTTTTTGATACTGATCTATGGAAAAAATAGAAATTTATGTTTAGGCTAGGCTTACAACGTTATTACCTTGTTATTCAATGATTTTTTCTACCTTTTATGTTTTATCTGAAATAGAACTCTTATTATAGCTAGCGTACGAAAATTAATTCTAAAGAATTTCGATTTTTTATAGATCAACATACAAAATGTAATGCTTAGAATAGATTATAAATGAATCGTTATCAAAACATCAAGACAATTCATTTATAGTCTCCTCAAAGCATCACGTTTTGTGCTAAGCATCACAAAAACGTGATGGATTATAAGTGAATTGTTATCAAAAATCAAGAAAACAGTTACGGGATGTTTTATCTTCTTGTTCGATAAATCATAAATTATTTATTTAAAAGCACATATATTAACTTTTTGATAACATTTTTCAAATAAATAAAATAGCTTGTAAATTTCGTTGTATTTTAGCATGAATATTTTTGTCTCTACTTTACTATTTCTTTCAACTTATTGGAACCTTAACTTAGCGCAGCAATATCAGGTAAATTTAGTGCATTTCTTTCAAAAATCCTTGAAAAAATATCGTTTTGCAGCCAAATTGGGACTCTCTTGACACTCGACCTCTTCCATTATGGTACGACGAAGCAAAATTCGGAATTTTTACCCATTGGGGAGTCTATTGCGTACCTGGTATGGGTGAATGGTTTTGGTATAGTTTGAGAGATCAGAGCAACCCAAATTTCGAAGAGTTTATGGCCACCCATTGGAAACCAAACACGACATATGCTGATTTAGCCCGAGAAGTATGTCAAAATTTCAAAAAATATCATGTTTTACATTATTTTAGTTCACAGCCGTTGATTTCAATGCCGATGTGTTTGCCAATATCGTCAAAAGCTCTGGGGCCAGGTGAGTATCTCTTTATCTAAGATTTAAAAAAGAAAAATAGGTATTTCGTCTTAACAACCAAGCATCATGAAGGTTTTACATTATGGCCGAGTGATGTTTCATGGAATTGGAATGCCATGGACATAGGCCCTCGTAGAGATCTTGTTGGTAAAGCACGGTTTACTTGACGATCAAACTTCTTTTTTAGGAGAAATCCGAGATGCTATTCTCAGAGTTGGAGGAGTCCGATGGGGCACCTACCTTTCGATGGCAGATTGGTTCCATCCGATTTATATACAAGATGCTGTGAATGGTACTATCATTTCTGATAATAAGAAGTCTCAAAATTATCCCAATGTAAGCCTATTTTTAAATCTTATAGGCATGAATTTAGCTAATTTTATATCCTCAATGGCTAGATCTTATAACAAATTACCAGCCAGATATTTTATGGTCAGATGGAGATTGGGGAAATTCTTCTTATTATAGGTCTGCAGAATTTCTCGCATGGCTTTATAATGAAAGGTATTGATTTAGTTTTCTTATGGGTCATATGAAATCGATCCTGATTGTTTTTGGATCTAATTTAACCTAGTTGTTTAGCTCTAGACCAAATTTAGCCTACTTTTGAGTTTTAGACCCAAATTTAGCCTAAATTTTCATCCCAGATCTATCTTTATCCAGACCTTGATGAAGACAAAAAACTTTAACCCTAAAGGGAACTAGCTAGAATTCATAGGTCACCAGGGGGGGGGCGGGGTACAGTACCCCTCTCATAATTCATTCTCGATCTTCCACCTTTATAGTCATTCATCCATCCATCATGAGGGTTCATGTACCCCCATCCAATTCATTCATCATTTGTTAAAATTTGTACTCTTTTACTTTTCCCGGCGTCATTTTGAATGTCGACAAGCCTATTCACAGGTATAACAACATACAATTTTTCATTGAATGCATTAATTTTGTTGTCATGTACCTCCCCTGTACCCTCTGAAAGATCATTTATCCATCCATCCTAGGGACCGGCATACTCCCCCTATTGGCAAACTATGCTAGAACTGGCTCCTAAAACTACAAACAACCTCTTTACTCTACTAAATTTCAGTCCTGTTAAAGACACCATAATCGTAAACGATCGGTGGGGCAGTGATACTCATTGCAAGCATGGCGGATTTTTATCTTGTAGCGATAGGTACTTGCCTGGAATCCTGCAAAAACGTAAATGGGAAGATGCTAATAGTATTGATACTGGTTCATGGGGATTTAGAAGAAATATGAATGTAAAAAACGATTTTTACCATTGTTTAATGAAAAAAATTTAGTTAGATGGTGTGCATGATACGAAGCTTCTAGTAAGTAATATGGTGCAAGCTTGGGCGACTGGTGGAAACTTTTTGTTGAATATCGGGCCTGACCCAAATGGAAGAGTTATACCTATCTTTGAGGAACGCTTGGCACAAATAGGAACATTCATAAACGCTCATGAAGAAGCTATTTTTGGATCGAAACCTTGGATTTTCCAGAGTGATAACAACCTAACTATATGGTTAGATACTAATTATCTCGAGTTGTATATTGGGTCATATTTAGGTACACAAGTCAGTTAAGAAACTCTGCCGGATTCGACCCTTATCGATTTCTAAACCCTCAAACAGAAGCGAATACGATGATCTATGCTTTTGTCACTTATTGGCCTACTGATAATCTTATACCTCTAGCTCGTGTTATACCGACTTCTAATGTAGGAAATTTTTAAATTAGGCAAAAGTTTTCTGATCCGATCGGGACTCGGACCCGGACCTCCTGGCTACCGTCCAAGTGCACTACCATTGTACTACCGAAACTTACATCTGACCTATAATGTAATTAAAAATTTTTCCAACGACATCTTCTTTTAGACTATCGTCAGTGTTTTCTCAACCAAGGGTTTCATCCGAGTCAATTACACCACTCCATCTAATTTAAATGGAGGAATCCAAGTGGATATTAGCCCAATTGCTTTGGTAAAATTTCCGGCTAACTATATTTTGGGGCTAAAGATTGAATATGCTGCAGATCAGAAATTAAGTAAGAAAAACTTATTAGTGACCTTCTGGAAATTTAACTTTAGGTTGTCCAGAAGGCTTCACACAATCAGCAATTAATAGTAACAAATGCTATAAGGTCCTAAGCACGCCATTATCATATAACAATGCCGATACTGCTTGTAGGAACGTCTCGGATTCACTTATTAGCATCGATAACGTTTTCGAAAATGAGGATATTGCATGTAAGAATAATTTTAAAATTCAAATAAAAAATTTAGCTAATCTCGCCAAAACTTCATGCCAATCAGCTTATATCGGCCTCCAAGAAGTTGGCACTACTTGGTATTGGACAAATCGTGATTTGGGTGCTTATAGAAACTGGGCATCAAGTATGAAATTTGGTTGATATAAAATCAATCTTTTCCAGATAACCCTTCAACCGATCCAACTACTACATGCGCTGTTATAAACACAAGTAACGGAAAATGGACAAATCAAGCTTGTTCTACTCCACAATGTGCAGTTTGTGTTTATGCGTTGGAATAACTAACATAGTGCACAAAAAATAAACTCGAAAATAAACAACTATCTATAAAAATGTATTTTAAAAAAGTTGAGAGAAAAAACTGAATCGAATTAACCATAACAAAATTGATTTGCCACAAGGCAATTAATTCTCTTGATCTTAGAGGACCAGTCCAGTTAGTTATAAGGGTCTTCAGCAAGGCCGTAGCTAAGATTTGGGTTTGGAGGGGGCGCAATTTTTTTAAAGGACCAGTACAGTAATTTACAATCATATGAAAAAATGATATATTCGGAAAGATTATGAAAAATGGAACATTTTTTGTTTTTACGTCATGTTTTGAATCGTTGTAGTTTTTGAGATAATTGCGTTTGCAATTTTGAATTTGTATGCAAGCTCTTCGTCGTAATACACAAACTTTTTTGAATTTTTTGCGGAAAATCGATTTTTGCATCAATCTTTAAATTTTCATAAAATGAACATTGTAGCATTTTTTATAGCTAAATGAGACGAACATTCATTGTATGAAAATTTAAAAAATCGATTTTTCCGCAAAAAATTCAAAAAAGTTTGTATATTACAACGAAGAGCTTGTAACAAATTCAAAATTTCAAACGCAATTATCTCGAAAACTCGAATTCAGAACATGCCATAAAAACAAAAAATGCTCTATTTTTCATGATCTTGCCGAATATATCATTTCTTCATATGATTTTAAATTACTGTACTAGTCCTTTAAGCAAATCTGTGGGTTCAAAATATTTTTTAACATCATAATTTGCTTCAGTGGCTAAGATTACAGCCATAGCTGATTGATTATAATGATGGCAACCTCGATAATTTTGGACGAATGAAGTCGTTTAGGCCAAATTTTCTAAAATATTGAAAGTATGAAAAGATCAGATAAAACCTTATGATCACATAAAAATTGAGCGCCAAAAGGAGTCATACAATATTTTTCACAATAACCATTTTTGTAAAATTTTTGTGGATTTTATGGATTTTGTCCATATTATCTTTATTTCCATATGGTCAAGACTTCGGAAACCAAACTTAGACGCTCCGGGCTCAACGTTGCTTAACTTGCAAGATCGTGCGGTCCGGCGGCATACCGAGAGAACTATGGAGNATTTCTAAAATCTCAATTTTCAGAGCCTCTAACCATTTTACTCCCATTGGAATGTCTTTCTTAATTTTTGATTTCTTTGAGTGGGAACGAAATTCACGTTTTTGATGATAAAAGTCATAAAGATGATATTATCAAAAATTTACGTCTTTGCAAAGTCTTTGCAAATTATTATTAAAATTGTTCGTCTCGATGAGACGAACAATTTTAATAATAATTAAAAATTTTAGAAAAACTTTTTTTTCTTTTTACCTTGAACCCTTTAAATTTTTCGAGAGATGATGTTTTAAGCAACACAAATCAAGTTATAAATTTCCATGAAAATAAGGAAAATTACATGCTTACGAATAACGATTATAGTTCACATTTTGACCAAAATCATGCAAAGACCACTTATAATTACTTTAATAGATACTTTCAACATCTAAAACGTATCTTTTCGAAATTCAACCTCAATAGTTGATAACTTTTCTAGGTCGAGTAGCTTAGCTCGGTTATTTCAAGAGATAATATTGTAATTTTTGAAGTAACTTTCTAGAATCGAATAAATCTTTATGCTACAGTATTTTCTGGGAATCAGTGTTTCCTGGGAACCCTAGTGTTTCTATGAAACACTAGTGTTTACTGGAAACACTAGAGTTTTCTGGAAATACCAGTTAAATATGTTACCGTCCTAGCTGATTAAAAAAAGTCAACGAGAGTCTAAGCCTTAGCTTCATCCAAAAAAACCCTAAGCCTGAGGCTTAAGTCTAAACTGAAGCCTAACAAGGGACATTTTAAATATGTAAAATCGATTTTCTCCGATATTAATAGAAAGTTGTTAGGTTTCCCGATCTCTGTAAAGAACGATCCCATCCGATCTGGCAAGTTAAGCAACTTGGGTCCACAGGTTTGATCCCGCTAGGAGCCAATTCTTTTTGCAGTGTCCAAAAACGGATAAAAATTTTTGCCTAGACGTAATTTTATGCGGGAATCGATTGCGCGCATTCCCGAAGCGTAAAACGCTTCCCTGACTCTGGTTCATGGGCGAGGTGAGTATATTAAAGCAAAAATGAACTAAAATTCAAATTTTCACCGGAAAACCAGCATTTTTTCATGCCATTAAAGTCTGTATCTGCATTTTTATTTTTCATACTTTCTATGGGTTATTCCATTTCAAGGTAGCCTAAAAATAGTAAACTGAAAATACTGATCGATATAAAGTATTTTGCACAATTTTTAGTATATACAAATTTCTAAGTGCTACTTAAAATAAATTTTTTTTCGAAAAAAATCAGCGTATTGACCTACGTCAATAACAATAATATATGCAATAATTGTGCATAATTATAAATACAGGGTGTTTAAGAGAAAATATCTCGACAATTCGAACCTAGGTGGTAGTAGGTGCCACATTCTACGTCCTTCCTCACACTCCCCCCCCACAACCTTCCGTTGACCCTGACCCACAACCCCCTTCTCAAAAAAGCTAATCATGTTTGTTAAAAATATTTGTTTAAAAAATAAATTTGTTATTTTCATTATTTTGTATAAAAAATTGTCAAAAGTGCAAAAACAAACCCGCTCAAGAGAGAATCGAAAAAAGTCGGATAGCGACATATGCAAGAGGCTTGATAAACAACTATGATCACATATTTTTAATGAGTTTACATTCAAAATATGTGTGATGGAGTTATAAATGACAAAAGTTTCCATTGGAGTATCTCCTTATAGAAGCTTCACGGGGCACAAACCAGTGACATTTTTTTAACCCAAGCCTATAACTTCCTATAGTCCATTTCCGCCGCCAATGGAAAAAAAGTCCGGACGAGATGGCCAAGTGTTCTCTCGCTTTGCACTCCGAAGGGCGAGGGTTCGATCCCGGAAGTTGAAATCAGAAATGTCATAATTCAAGGTTTCATCATACAAACTACAAAAAATCTCGCAGATCGAATTTCGGTTTTTTGTAGTTTGGAAAAACCGACTTTTTAGGGTAATTTCTAGGTGAAAAATCGATTGCGCGCATTTTCGGAGCATGAAAAATTAAGTTTGATCTTGAAAATCAGGGTAGAACTGCGTTTTAACGCGAAATTTTTTTCCAATTTTCTTCTAAAAACCGACTTTTTAGGATAATTTCTAGGCGGTTGTGTCTGACAACGGTCGTCTAATAAAATCTTACCAAAAATTTTGTAATTTTACTTTTACCTTAAAGCAGCATTCAAGTATCTATGAATCCTTTAAATAATGAAACCATATTTTCTTGCGTATCAAATTATTTACCCGTGGCTAACCTTACCTACGATTCTATCAACTCTGACGATGAAAAATTTTGCTTAACAACCAGCTTTATTGGAGGTCAACTTGATATTGTTTTTCGACATATCATATTGATCCTTATAATATTACTTATTCTAACTTCGATATTTGGAAGCATCAAAGAAAATTATAAATGGTTTATTTTACATTGGGCTATGGCCAATTTTATGTACATCTTTATTTCAGATTTAATTTTTTTTGTACCCGAAAATTTGAAAACGAGCACTTACTATTTTTATCTAGGTTCTATTTCTCTATATATAAGCACTGTTGCAGGATTTTCCATGATACCTTTAGCATTCAATAGATTTTATTTTTCATACTTTCCTAAGGCTTATGAGAAAATCTTTACACCTCTTGGAGTGATAATATTCATTCTTGGCTTTGACTTATTTATTATCTTTCTTGTTTTCATCAGTAATCATATCAGTCTCCCTTGGCTTGACACTATGGCAACTTTGTTCTTATCAGGACTCAATATGTTTTTTTCAATCTTAATTTATTTAAAAGTTTACTCGATGATGAAACTTTCCAAAAAGTCACTAGTAAAAAATAGTATGTTAAGCGATTTGAAACGAGCTGCTTTCGTTTGCACCACTCAAGCTTTTCTCTATTTTATTTTCTTTATGATATGTTTAAGTCAACAAATCACTTCTAATCTAATAACTGTAGAAACAAATTATAGGAGTTTAATTAAAACTTATTTAATTGTTTCATCATTTGAGTTATTTAGTTACGACATTGCTGTTGTTATTGATTGTTTAGCGATTTTATTTGTATTAAAATCTTATAGGAAGATTGTAATAGAAGCATTTTGGAAAGTACTGAAGAAAATACATATTTTAATTCAATGAATAATAGGCTTGTTACTAACATAACTATTATTAAACATGTTTAATATACAGGATGTCCCAAAAATGTCAACTTTTGTGATTTTAACATGAATTTGGGATCCGAAATTTTTTTCTATAAATGACTCTTATAGTGATAATTTTATGCGGAAATTGATTGTCGAAGCGTGAAAACGCTTCCCTCACGCCTGTTCAGGGAAAGTAATTGGTGTATTGTTCGGAAATAAATTAAAATCCGAATTTTTTATATGAACTAGGTCTTTTTTGAAAAATTACATACTTAAGCTGTATGGCGTGATAACGCGGAGTTCAGTATTGAGCAACTCACGTTTAGTTATAGGTAGTTATTTACCCTTGTATTTTTTAATACGGCATAAAAAACGAATTTATATTTGGACAAACCTATAAGAAAGTAATGTTTAGGCTTTCAAGAGCGCGCAGAGCCATTGAAAATGTGATTGGAATCATATCTAGCAAGTTTAGAATACTCTCAAACCAATCGAAACAAGGCAAAAACCACAGATGCTATCATACAATCTATAATAGTCCTTCATAACTTTTTGTTAAATCAAAATCGGGCTCTATGTTTTTTCGCAAACGAATTTTAGCATTTCGAATTTTCGCAAACCAACTTTCGTAAACGAATTTTCGCACACTCGGCCTAAAGATCTATCCACGCCGATTTTTTTAAGTTTTAAAACTGCCGAAAATCGTCGTCACAAATGATAGCGTCACAAGTGCAAGAAACGTCTTCTTCATCACAAATATTGTTTGAGTTAGAATTGATCAACGAAAATTTTGACAACCAAGAAACAAATGCAGCCAATATAAGAGATACTTTGGCTCGTTATTTCTGTACTACTGATCGAACTGAGTGGCAAGACAAATATAATTAGTTAATAAATAAACATAAAAAATTTCTTAGGTTCAGGGAAGCATTTTCACGCTTCAGGAATGGGCACAATCTATTCCCGCATAAAATTATCCCTATAGGGATCATTTTTAAAAAATTTTCTGGATTCCAAATTCATAAAAATCGCGAAAGTTGACATTTTTTGGGACACCCTGCAAATAAAATCAATTATAATTAGAAACCGTTTGTGTGGTTTTATAGACAATTGTATTTTACTACAATCAATAAGTAAGGTGCAGGATCGTAGAAAAAATAAAGGGGATCAATGTAAATTTGGGGGGGGGGGTACTTTTTTTACATTGTGATTCCAATTTTCCAATCAGTTGATATTGTAATAAAATTTATTCTTTATAGTACAGGGTGTATCACGAAACCAGGGCACTTGTTTTTTCGCGTTTTAATCATTTTTTTCAATGAATTTCATTTAAAAATTTGTTTTTTAGTAAAAAATGAAAGAATTCAGACCTGCTATAATTCGAATGCAGGAAAGAGGAAAGGGAGTGCGTGAAATTGCGCGAGATCTTGGTATAAGCCCGAATACCGTATCCGTCGCTATCAAAAGATTCGAAGAGACCGGAAGCAACGAAAACCGGAAGCGGGAAAAAACAGCTATAAGCCGAAAAATATCGAGTGCGCTAAAGGAATGATCCAGCGAAACTTGACATCCAAAGTATAGACAAAATATGATAGCAGATATTCAACAAACAAACTTTTGGACAATAATTTAAACTCGAGAAATTTCCGAGCTATAATTTGGGTTCTCGAAGGAAGTGGATTCAGTATAACCAGGATCGAGATTGGACCAATTTTTCAAGTAAACATATACCCGGTTCATAAACCAAACTTGTAGGCCTATTAGCACTGCTGTAAACAATAAAGCAAAAGCAAAGATAATATTGTTTTGTTTATGATGATCTTGCATGTTATTGGTTTCATTTAGTGGCTTCAAATGATCTTGCGTGTGATTGGCTTTATTCCATCTAGTGGCTACAAACCCAATCACGAATATGTATATGAAGATATGTACTATCTAAAATAAGCTAGATAAAAACAATAGAAAATTGACAATAGGCTATATTGTAGATCAAACCCGTATCGAGTCCAATTTTTTGAGTGGGCATCAAGGTGGAAACCCTTATTTTTCTTTAAAAATTTATCATCTTTTTCTTTCGAATTTTCATTTTTTCCTAAGAAATTTCAGGTTGGGGGCGTGCCCCGGTGTCCTCATAGCTACGGGCCTGTGCTGTGTGATAATTTTTTTTAAATCTTACTGCTAGGGATAGAATTATTATATATGCACTAGAACTTCGCTGCTGTATTTGCATAATTTTAAATTAGAGATAAATAATAAAAGGACTAATGAAAATAACAATTTAGCAATAAAATGACATCAACTGGAGTAACTCACCTTTATAAGAGGTGCAAGTTTAATTTATAAGCAATGAAAATGCTGTAAACAGGAATTTTTTCGAGATGATTCAAACGTCTATTAATTTTGATGGGGCAAAAAAGAACAACTGCTTGTTCTAAGAGAAGCAACGATTTTTGAACTTGAGTGTGAACAAGAAAGTAACCTAGTCTCTATACTTGACTGGTCATTAATTTTTTCGCACTTAGTTCTTCCCACACATCGAAAACAACAAATGCGTAGCTTAGAGTATTTATTAAATCATCCGAACTTTTATATTATTTTGCTTCTTGTTGACCTGGATTTTTTAAGCTTCTCTTTTTAATTACGTTATAGTTCAGCAATTCCTCTTTTGATGAGGTCTTATTTTAGCTTATCCTTTTATGACACAGCTTTTTTGTAGAACTATCTTTTTTGGCGCGACAATTGCCTTACATGTGGGATAGGAGTGTGCGTTTCACCCTCACCCCGCACCATCTCATCATAAGCCGAAAAATGGGAAAACACCTCGTCATAAATCAACCAGCCTGCAGCCGGCCGAAAAAAATTATAAGAGGCACCATTACGTTTTTACTCCCTATATATATGTTGTAACCGATCCTGAGTCGGCTAGCCGACTCAGGATTTTGGTAAAAAATGACATTTTTGATTGAAAAAATGGAATTTTTTTCAAAATTTACGAAATCAGAAAACATCTTGGTCCCCAAGGAGGGGTGATTTTTTATTTTCCAAGAATGAATGGAGTTCCCTCGCCCACTTTGATAAGCTCATGACTTTGTACATTACCATTCAACCAAATAGCACCCTATGATTGACCCCATGTTTTGTAATGCTCCAGCTAGATCACCATTCCATCCTATAGCGAAACTTTATAGATACTGTTGTTGCAGTCAGCAAGGCTTTTTTAGCCATCATCCTTCACTCGAAATTTGTATTATAATTTCTTTTTCGACTTCAACAACACCAATATTGGATAAAGATCCTTAGCAATGTCGACGTATAATTTGCCAGATAATGTTCCTGTTGAGGCATTCCAACAAATGTCAAGATCTCCAGATCAGTTAGTAGATTTTTATTAAATTTTTATAAACAAGTTTTTAGAGAAACGCTTTCATTCAAATTTGGTGATTCTATTAAGTCTTTAAATCGGTCTCGATTTCTTAAGCGAGGAGGATGCAGCAAAGTTTATAAGATTTATATATGTGATGATTTGTTTCCGGTTAGTAAAGGACTTTCGGAGCTACTTTGGCTCTTATACCCCATTGAACGTGGTCTAAAAACGAAAAATTTTATTTTTCGAAATTTTCTCAAAAATGGTCCTATTAGGAGTAATTTTATGCAGGAAACACTTTGGTGATATTATTTTTGCATAAAAATGCTTCCATTTTTTAGAAAATCGAATTTTGTATACTAGCTTTTTCGAAATATGTACTTTTCGAAATATTTAAATTCGATTTTCTCAAAAATGGAAGCGTTTTTACGCAAAAATAACATCACCAACGTGTTTTCCGCATAAAATTACCCCTAATAGGATCATTTTTGAGAAAATTTCGAAAAAGTAAAAAATTTTTTAAATAGTTAATTTTATCAATTTTTGGATATTTTTGTTGAAAAATGGCAAAATTTGAACATTTTTTTGAAAAATGACAAAATTTGTCCGTTTTATCGCAAATTTGCGCGCTTCGAACTCAAATTTTTCTATCCTTTTTATTCCCCCCCCCTCAATGAGGTGAGGGTGGTCCTGCTTCATGCCTGTGAATATATTCTATATAAATATTTTAGGTCTGTGTTATGAAACGAAGTCCGAATCGAAAATTTGATGGTAAGATTAGTTATAGATTTTGTTAAAAATAACTCTTTATTTTGCATCAACCAATTCATATTTTAGATAAAGAAATCGAAATACTGAAACAGTTGGGACATGAAAACATCATAAAATTTATGGGAGTCCCTATCAATAGGCCGAATGGCTTAATTTTGGAGTTTTGTGAAGGTAAAAATAATTAAAACTTTGATTTGCTATATAATTTTAGGCGGAACTATTAAAGATTTAACAAGAGACCGAAAAAAACTCTCAGATTATGTAATTGCGAAATTGGGATCACAAATTGCAGACGCACTTAGTTATATGCATTCATTCAACCCTCCTATTTTACATAGAGATATCAAAGCCGATAATGGTAATGCTCACAAGATTTAAAAAAATATAAAAACAAGGCCAAGTCTGGTAGCAAAGGTGACATTTGCCCCCCCCCCACCCAACTGAAAATTTGTTAAAGGGGGGTAACAATCATGGCAGGATTTCGAAAAAATTTTTTGTAAAAAATACGTTTCTAGAGGTAATTTTATGCGAGAAATCGATTTCGCGCATTCCCGAAGCATGAAAACACTTCCTTGACCCTGATTCAGGGAATGGGGATGGGTGTATTGAAGCGAAAATCAAACATTTTCGGATTTTTATAAGAAAACCGTCGATTAGTTTTTCTAGGCGGGTAATCGATTGCACGCATTCTCAAACCATGAAAACGCTTCCTTGACCCTGATTCAGGGAAAAGATACGTATTTACGTAAATAAATTGATTTTCGCTTCAATACACCGATTCCTTCCCTGAATCAGGGTCAAGGAAGCGTTTTCACGCGATGTGCACAATCGATTTTTCACCCTATTTTTACCCCTAGAAGGTCATTTTTCAAAAAAAATTTTTTTAGAGAAAGGACCCTGATTTCACCTGCTTTAAGAAAAAATGCAAATCTCGGCCGAATCCTGAAAATTTTTAGGCTTTTACCTCCCCCCAAAAAAGAATCGAACGCTAGATACGGTCTTGCATAAAACACCATTTTAGTTTTCCTACAAGAATTACCTTGCGAATGCGAAAATCACCAAAACAATTCCACCAAAAAAACAATTTCACCAAAATGTACGAAATGTGGTAGAAAATCCCTAGAAATGATAACTCCAAAATTAGGAGATTTTGGACTGGCTGTATTTGGTGAAACTGTTGATTTAAAGTAACTAATTTTCAAATTATATTATTCATATAGTTCATTTCACGAGAAGATTTCGAAAAAGATGGTGTCCCATAGCGCAATTTATAGAGAAGCCGATCGTTCGATCTGGCAAGTTAAGCAATGTTGAGCCCGCAGGTTCGATCCCACTAATGCGAAGATAGTGCAATTTTATTGATAATCAGGCAACGAAAAGTTTGTACGAAAGATTCGTACAAAAGGTTCGTACGAAAAATATCGTACGAAAAGTTCGTACGAATCACAATTGTACGAAAAGTTATACTGCCAAATTATCTATATATTTTTTCTTAAACTCTTTTCTTTAATTTAAGGCTATTTTTTGTCAGAAGATTACCAAGTATCACAAGTCATAAAACTTTCAATCGGTCCTCGGGGTTTTAACTTGCCAGATCGGTGATCGGCTTCTCTATCAACTGCGCTATTGAACAGCAACTTTTTTGCAATCTTCTCGTGAAAGGGACTATATAAGTTTAGTGATATGGTTGGTTCTGTGCCATGGATGCCATGGGAATATATTTACACTCTAAAATCGACGCCCATGAGAGATGTATGGAGTTTTGGAGTATTTTTTTGGGAGATGATTACTTGTGAAACTCCTCATAAAGATTGTGAGAGTGCGTGTTTAATATATCTGGTATAATATTCTTATTAAAGTTTCAATGGCTCAGTAATTTCTTTTAGCTTGGAAATAAGAAGGTCCTTGAAATACCAAAAGATATCCCGCTAGCATTCGAACAAGTTCTTATAAACTGTTGGAAAATTGAACCCACTGAAAGATCAAAACCGAGAAAAATTTGTGATGACCTTCAATCTTTCATACAACAAGAAAACTTTGAGGTAATTGAAGATGCAAAAATGGACCCGTCGGATTCCCTAGATCAGATTGAACAACATGCACTGGATAAAATTTATGACAAGGGTCAAACTTGTCCTTATTCTATGTCTAATCCCAATAAATTGCCAGATTCTACTAGTTCAAACGTGAATGCAACGCAGGTAAAAATAAATCACGACGAAGACCGTTTTGGTGGGTGCAACACATCTAATTCAAGTACTACAAGAAGAAAGATCAACGGCAAAAATTCTTCCTTTTTGTCAACGATCAAAAATTGTTCATACAAAGGATTAGCAAATAATGGGTATGAAAAATTCGAAATATGTATTAAAAAGAAATAAAGTACAGTCAACCCTCGCTAATTCACCACCCTCACAAATCCGCCACCGTCGACAATACGACACATGGGGGCCAGGAGTGCGTATTATCGAGGGTTGACTGTACTGTAATTGTACAGGGTACCCCCCATAGGCGACGCTAAGGGGAGGGGGGGGGTGGTACTAGGACGGAACGTACCTTACCGATAAGTTAGACCCTGAACGTAACTTACCGGTAAGTTATGTCCGGAACACAGTTGCACAACCCCGGTAAAATTCGACCTAGGGGTAGGTCATGGGTAGGGAGAGGGTGGGTTATGAGGTGGGGAGGGAGTAGATCATGGAGTAGAAGGAGGCAGGTCATCGGTCCCCGGCGCCGGGGATCGATGATCTTCTAAAAAAAAGTCGTCAAACTGCGGAGGGGGTGGGTCGTAAAAAAAAATTTTGGACCGGGGTCTGTGCAACTGTGGTCCGGAACCTAACTAACCTTTTTGAAAATTTTCAAAGTATAATTTTTTTGCCTTAAGGAATTTGGATATGGGATCTTGAGCATTTTTGTAGGTCGCATCGAGAAATTCTTACAAGGTTTTCTTGGAAATTTTTTGGTAAAATTTTATTAAATAAATACTATAATCACCCATATATATCATAATAATATATTAATATTCATTCGATTCTTTCAAGATTCCTGAAAAAATTTATTCCTTGGCGAACAACCGAAAGACCATCATTTATGGTAGCACATACCTATTGTTTCTTCTTTGTATTAATCGGATTGCTTCTTCATCTTTTGGTTCAGCAAGTTCCCATAACAGACAAGGCTTATTACAACTATTACATGGCATTCCAGGGTTACGATCATGCCTAATCATGAAAAAATCATCAAGCGGGGAGGGGCAGTGGCGTAGGCAAGGGATAGATGCCCCCTAGACAGCCAAAAATTAAAAAAAATTCCCTTTAATAATGATCCCCTTTATGCTTTTTGGGAAAAAATAGCCTTTTTGGGTAAGTGCCTCTCCCCTATCCGACCCTTCTGCCCATGCTACTGGGGGGGGGGATAAAATTAACCTCCCAAATTTTACTGAGACAGATCAATATATATACACCTATGTTCCTCCTCTCCTATCACTAATTAATAAAATTTGCATAAATACTGACCCACAAAAGTGATCATAAAATATATTTGGAGCCCGACATAAATAACATTGAGTAGCGCCACATCTACAAGTCATTTTGTTACAACCGTCTTGTTTCATAAAGGCTAATCCACATTTGTGACATTTACGAATCACAGCTTCAGACATCTCATTTTCACTAAAAAAATTTTTTGCGCAAAATTGAATCCTTGGCTTACATATCCCTATTATTTTTTTCGTCCGCTTCTATTTGGTTCAATCTTTCACAAGAAAGAAGTTCATTTTCATTATAATGCTTAATCCCATCTCGTTTGCAATGTCTGGAATAACTTCATATAATCATTTTTTCGTACCAGAGTCAAAATTTTTGATAGCCCATAGCGCAATGGATAGAGAAGCCGACTGTCCGATCTGGAAAGTTAAGCAACATTGACATAGCCAAGTTCGATCTCACTAGAGTCAAACTTTTGATTGTCAAGAAAATAATGATAGGCAAAAATAAATTCGACCTCGTAGAATTTTTTGCATTTCATTATTTTCTTGAAAATCAAAAGTTTGACCGTAGCGGGATCGAACCTGGATGTCTCAACGTTGCTTAACTTGTTAAATCGAACGGTCGGCATCTTTATCCACTGCACTATGGACTATCAAAATTTTGAACTAGGCGCAGAAAAGGACTATTAAAAGAATTGTAAAAATCACTCGCCTGCAAAAAATTGCCTCACATGTTAAACAAATAAAAAATTGATATTTTTCAAAACTATCTTCAATTAGCATTGCAAAGTTACAAGATTTGCATCTATAAATATACAGAGTGGTCTAAAAAACAGGATTTTTGAGCAATTTTTTCAAAAACTTTCAAGTTCTTTAATTTTTGCCAAAATAACACGTGTACATCTTTTTTTTTTAAAATCCACTTGAAACTCTGAGCCGTGGGGCAGAATTTTTGTAAAATAACCTAATTTTTCGACCATTTTTCTATAACATGATGACCCTATATGAAAAACTCAATTTTTTTGCAAATTTTTGTTAAACTGGAATTTTGCAAAATATGATGAACAAAATGACAATTCAATTATAAAATTTAAATAAAAATTTGCATTTTTCGGTTCGATTTTGGACGATCGGTTTCGATTTTTTCGGTTTTGGCTGTTCTGTTTGAAACGTCCGGTTTTGACTTTTTTCGGTTTCGGTTTTCAGAAACTCTTTTTAAAATAAAAATGGCACAAAACCTTTCGATATTTTGAATAGGCGACAAATTTTGGTCGATAAACCGGGCTTCCAATCTTCGCACAATATTTCCTTCTACTAATGGACAAATATTTCCTTAAATGCCATATTTAAACAACTTTTAGTTATTTAACAAACCATATAAAATTTCGCTATTACATTCAGGGAGCAGGCATCTAATTCCATCGCAAGAATCAGATAAAATCAGCTCATCAACATTTGTTTCAATGTGCATTTTGATACAGTTTTTACAGAAAAAATGAGAATCATTTTCTAAATTTATGTGACTAAAAATTAACTGAATACAGGGTGTCCCGAAAAAAGTGGAATTCTATGATTTTTATGTTGACAGGGAAATTGTTGTGGAGAGTCGCAAAAGTTTGTCGGACTGCCCAGTCTTGAACCTTCATTTTGGTTTCTGCTTTCCGTTTGAGTGTCGACGCTTAATCCACTACTCTATTGCAGCTATTTTGATATACTTGTAAACTTCCTTAAATGGTTTCGATTTATTGAAGCTTTTTCTCTTTTACTCGCCGCGAAATTCATGTTATTTTCCTTTCTCTGCACCTTTCTTATTTTGTATACTATTTTCGGCTCTTTCACTGAAACAAAAATTGCATTTTCTCGGGTAAAATGTTTCTTTTTGATCTAATTCTTTTTTTAAAAACGTAGGAAATTTAATTTCTTACGTTTTGGAAAAAAGAATTAAGTCAAAAGGCAACAGTTTAGAAAATGCAATTCTCCTGTCAACAAAAAAATCACAAAAGTCCACTTTTTTGGGACACTCTATACTTTGTAGACAATATATTCCCTCTAAAGAATCAACAACTTCTATGCATATAGGACATTGTTCTTCAATCGGTTCTGGTGGTACTTCATCTTTTTCTTCAATATTAAAATTTTCTTCTTCGGCATGTCTTTCTTCTTCATCTTGTCTTTCTTCTTCTGCTTGTTTTTCTTCAACACTGAAGTTTTCCTGCTCATCAAGCTCTTCCTAAACAAGGAGTTTGAAGAGAGCACAACACTAAATCCTAGCCAGATCCGTAAGAAGAGTTAAATTTCGAGGGGGGTTAAAAATTTTGAAAAAATCATAAGGGCTACCTCACGTTTTTTCAAAAATTTTTTCAAAAGTTGGTGAAAACATAAAGGGGACCAATGCAAATTTTTCGAATTTTTAAAAAAATATTTTCTTGGATAAATTTTCAGGTCCGCCGGTGAAAATGTCGATACTGGGTATTAGTTGTAGAATTTGGTGTATAGAACACGAATATACCCCGTATACCCAATAAGAGTGGGGGTCTCTGTGGAGATATGGCATGAAAAAGACACATTTCTCAACCCCCTAAGGTTAAGGACCCCAAATTCATCCTAGTTGATCTCTGGCTATACGAGGCCTAGGCCAAAAGTGTCAAGCTATGGACTATCTTCGGATCAAGACCTCTCAAACATATTTTACAGTTTTTTCGGTTTGCGTCTCTACACTTAGAAAAATTAAAAACTATTTTGGATTCTTACAAATCTCGATTTTTACGATTTTTTGTTTTGTTTTTAATTCTAAAAATTAAGGAGAGAGGTTTAGACGGAGATTTTTTTTTGTTTGCAAGAGGAGTGCCCCATCTACTCAGATATGCGGTTGCTTTTGGCCAAATATATGTTCTCATTGTTCTCGCTGACCATCTATCCATGCAACCTCATCCATAAATAGCACTATTTTTTAAGGGGAAAGTCCAAAACAGGGCCGGGGTAGAAAATATTTTTAAATTTTCTTAACAAGTGGCCCTCTAGGGGTAATTTTATGCGGGGAATCGATTGCGCGCACTCCCGAACCGTGAAAACGCTTCCTTGATCCTGATTCAGGGAAGGAATCGGTGTATTGAAGCGAAAATCAAACATTTTCGGATTTTTATGAGAAAATCATCAATTCCTAGGTTTTTCTAGGCAGGGAATCGATTGCGCGCACTCCCGAACCGTGAAAACGCTTCCTTGACCCTGATTCAGGGAAAAAACCAAAAAATCGCACTTTTAATTAGGTACCGTCACGCTCTATAGAGAGGAGCGTCCGGCATTTCTAAGAAAAAAAGCGTCCGGACCTCATTTTTGGACTTTTGATATAGAAATATAGAATCGGCTATGGAGAATCAGAATACGTAAAAAATTTTGTCTGAAAGCTCGTATTTTATGGTTTTTGGACCCATTCTTCATGAAGGGTCAAAAATTGACATTTTTTGAAAAAATGACTATTTCTTCGATGTTTAAAGGTTTTTGAATGCCGTTTTTTGCTCATATTTATCGGAATTTGGTATTGAATCTTTATATAAAAAGATTTTTGGATGAGAAAATTTGATTTTCGAAAAAATTGAATTGTTTGAAAAACGTTCAAATTGACGCATATTAGAAAAAATGCTATAACTTTTTTATTTCTAACTTCCACATTCTTCCACATACTACATTTTATAGAGAAAAGGTTGCTCTAAAAAACAGTGCATAAATGGTAGAAAAAAGTATCGTCCTTCTATCGTCCCTTGGTTTATTTTTGCAAAAAATAGAGATTTTTCGTATTTTCTGAGGTTTAGGGGGTCAAAGAAAATTTTTTATCGCTCAAATCCACCGGGAATCGCTTCCCCGTACGGGAAAACCCCTAATATAAAGTAAAAAGGCGTTTTCGCGCTGATATGGGGGAGATAGAGCGATTTTTACCCGGGGGACCCCTCCCGGACACAGGAAAATAGCTATTTTTCAAGTTTTCTTGGGGCCCATTTTCATGAATCGGCAATGCTCGCAATCGATTCCCCGCCTAGAAAAACCTATATACAGGAAGTTATTTTGTGATTTGACTCAAAAAATCACAATTTAAAAAAATTTCGAAAAAGGTTTCTTTAGCATTGAGAGAAAAAATCAATTTTTCAGGGGTTAAAAGTGAGAATTTTTAAAAAATATTATTGCCATTCGATTCCTTGCAAAAAATTACCTATATGTATGTCCAATCAAGCCATTTTGAGCTGTTTTTTCATGACTTTTTTGAGTTAGAACATGAAAGGACGCTTTTTGGCTATTTTTCTATATAAAATCCTGGACGTTTAGCATCTTTTTCTAAGGCTAATTATTAAAGGAAAAAAGCTTTTTTGATGCGGTTTTTTTTCACAATAGGGTTTTTAATAGCACAGATTTCGATTTTAAAACGTATTTGGGGTGGTTTTCCTATGAAACTATCGAGATCCGAAAATGTGTGACAGTACCTACTTTTAATGCTTGAAAATCGAAAACACCGATCCCTAACGTAAATACGGGCTTGATCCTATACGATACGAGGCTATTGTATACCCCATTTACTCACAATAGTTTCAATTTTAGGCAACTCGTTATGAACACTTCCAGTTTTTATATTAATATAGAGTATCTTTTCTTCTTCATCTTCATTTTCTTTAATCGCCTTTGGAGAATTACGACATCGATTCATGTGCGATAAAATTCGATCTCTTGTTAACATGGTAACACAACCACAGCTATAGTATGGGCAACGTACAAGTTCCTAAATTTTTAGAAGCCTTAGAAATTGATAAACAAGAGAAATTAGGAAAATCCTCAAAGAAAAACTTGGAGAAAATCCTCGGTATACTTTGACCCAATTTTCCTGGTCTGCATAAAAAAATCGGGGTTTGGGGCCAGCGAAATCGCAGATCTCTTATTGGGGACCCGTCTCGGCCCAGTCTCTTGGTGAGCCATTGTTGTCTCACCCTCTCATCTCCATAGAAAAATGGCCCAGTTAAATGTGCTACTGAACCAGTGTGGTAAATTCGACCTTTAATTTCTACTTACTCCAGCACAAATTTCCATATGATCGTCCATTTTGCATTCATGCATTTGCTGCCCACATTTTTTGCAACTTATTGTTGTACATTCTTCAAAGATGCAAAATAAATCGAAACAATTGTTGCAATGTTCGTGATCGCTCAAATTATGGAAGTTTGGCAAAAATGAATGTTAACTTACTTCATTATTTAACACCTTCTCTTATACAGGGTGTGCGGAAATTATCTGACCCCCTATTGTTGGATACTTTTCACCATAACTTTAGTTAGGAACATTTATACATCGAGATCTTTGTATTTTGTTTAAAGCATTCGTAGCTTTAAAATGGCACCAAGATCTCGACGTATGGTTGTTCCTATTAAAAGTCATGGCGAAAAAAATATCTAGAGATATCAGGGGGTCGGATAATTTCCGCACACTCTGTAAGAAAAAGAATAAAAAGCAGAAAAATTAGGCTTTTATAAATTCTATTCAATAATTCGTTTATAACAACAAAATAAGAATTGATTAAATGAATAAAATAATTTTATTATAAAAATTTTAAGCAAACGAAATTGTTAGCTCGATTTCTATGCATCGGTTTCCATCTCTGTATTACACATATTTGAAAATTATTTTAAGAATATTAACTAGGCCCGTAGCCAGAAGCTAATTTTGAGGGGAGGCAGCAAGGTGAAAACTTCTTTTTCTCAAGATATTTGTCAACATTTTTCATTATTTCTTTAAAATTTTCATTTTATCCTAAGAAATTTCAGATTTGCAGGACATGTACACCAGGTGTCCCCACATGGCTACGGGCCTGTAATAACTACATATGCTAAAAAATTTTTTTCATAAAAATATAACTAGTACAGTTAAGCTTTCTTGAAATGATGGCTCATTGACCCTTTTGTATAAACACATTGGTGCACCTGAGGTTTTATAAGCACTTTTACAAGTTCATCTTCTTGCCATTTGCTAACTTGAGCGTTTGCAAATCTTACAGGGCTTTTCAGCTCAGCTTGTTGTGTTCCTAGCAACTGATGTAAATCGTTTATACAAGCATCACATGCCGTATCAATATTCGTAAAATAAGTTGTTAATTCAACTTCTCTACGTTTTTCATTTAACTTGTCCAAACAATTTTTGTATATTTTATTCTCCTAAAAACTTAATTTTATGAGGACGTCTCTTCACAGCTTTCAAGTTCTGGTAAAAGTTTAGAAAAAGTTAGATTCATTGAAAGTTACTAGTCCTAAATCCAGTAGCGCTCTAGTTTTCATTTCGGGTGGGGCGAAAACTTTGTTTTAGTCCAAGTGTCTGGTTGGCGAATTTTCGGCCGTCCAATTGTCCATTCTGCCAAGTGTCAGGGATCAAGAGCCAGGCTAAGTTCAAACAATTTGAGAAAATTTCGAAAAAATCATAAGGGGGACCTTTATGTTGAAAATGTCGCAAATTTCCAATTTTGAGACGACACAATAAACATGTATAGTGGCGAGACATCAAAATTTCGAAAATATTTATAGCAAAGTAATAAATATGGCGCAATTACGTGGAGGACCACTATATCGAGAGTCTTTTTCTCATTAAGGATCAAGATCAGGGGGCCATTATATTGAGTATCGTTTCTCAGTAATTTATTGACTTTTCTTTGCAAAGTTTTCCCGCTGTGCTTAGGGGTCATCCAGATATTACGTAATCAACTTTTTGGTGGTTTACTCCCCCCCCCCCCCCCCCCCNCCTCCCCAACATGATTACGTAATATCTGGATGACCCTTTAGAGTTATTTACATACTTTTATATAATCCAATTTTTCTCTTATTTTAGCAAATTGCTCGAGTATATCGTTTTTGTATTTTAATGTTTGGTAACAAATTTCTGCTGTTGTTAAAAAATTTATCACCACCGCTTCATCTCCAACGCAATCAGGGAGCTTATTAATCGTTGTCTTTCCATAATAATTTGCAAAATGTTCTTTTTCTATCACTGAAATATGCTAAAATTTATGACCGTATGCAAATATCATTCTTATGCAAACCTCACTTTAAAATTGTTTATCGTGTCAAACCAATAGCTTATTTGTCTATAAAGTTCATCCTTTGTGAGTCTACTAAAATTACCCATTACAACTGGATGTCCATGATCTTTATTTGGGCCTCTTGTTTCGTGTCTTGGTTTAATCTTATAGTTTGAAGATTCGGAACTTTCCGAAGATGCAGTTGATCCTTTACTAAGCATTGCCTTGTCTATATTCTCGTATTGGGGATTTTGTTTAATTTGACTTTTTTCTTTCTCTTCTTGTTTCATCTCTTCAATTTTTCTCTTTTCTTGTTTCTTCTCTTCAATTTTTCTCCTCTCTTCCGCTTGTCTCTTTTCTTTTTGTTTTATCTCTTCTATTTTTCTCTTCTCTTTTTCTTGACTCTTCTCTTCTTGTCCCATCCCTTCTTGCTCTTCAATCTTTTTCTTCTCATCAACTTGTCTCTTCTTTTCATCTTTTGTTGTTAGGCTTGATGGAAGCCAATCCATAGATATACTGACATTACTATTTGTTTGTTCAGTTTTTAAATTTTGCTCATGTTTATCAGGATATTTTTGCTTAGATAGATTATTTTTTCTATCTATGCCATCTGTGTTATATTTACTATTTTTACTTGCTTCTATAAGTGATGGATGAAGATCCAAATCCATAGGTTCAGAAATAATGGTTTGTTTTGTTTCTTGTGTGCTATGTTGACCAGTGTTATTTTTGGGTTGCTAAAAAATAGATTTTATTAAAGTTAAATATTAATTATAATTAAAAATTTTAAGCAAATAAAAGCTTCGAAATCAAAAGTTTTGGGATCCATCCAACAAATGCTTATTTTAAAGCTAGTAGACTTAAACCTCCAGAAGATCCACAAAAGGGTTTGTGGAGCTTCTAGGGCTTCAATAGAGTATACAAGCTATTAAATAATCGTTTTCGAAGTCCCCCAGTGGCAATTCAAGGAGACGGGTGAAGAGGAAACCATCCACACCCCTTTCTTGAAAAAATTGTTAAATTTCTCCATGGGGGACGAAGTTGTATTTCGATTTTGAAAAATTTTAGAAAAATTCATTTCTTGATATTTTTTCATCAAAAAATTTCCAAAGTGGTTATCTTTGCTCAAAAATGCGATTTTTGGACCACTCTCCTCGCTGAGGAATAGAGTTTTTTCCGATTTCGACTGTTTAGGTTTCGGTTTTAGCTTGATCGGTTTCGACTTTATTAGTTTTGATAATTGGTTTCGGTCTTGGCTGTTCGGTTTTCACACGTTCGGTTTCGACTTTTGTAGGTTTCGGCTTCAGAAACTCTATCCAAAACTTTCACTATATGGATATTTACATATTGAATCCCTACTCAAAACTTTTAATTAAAACGTCTTTAAATACAAATTTTATTCGAAAAAAGAAATCCAAAGATAGACTTCATTTTATTTAAGATGTTTTTAGACTATAAATAAAGGTTTAAAAAAAATTATTTTCAACGAAAAAGTAAAAAAATTATTTTCAACGAAAAAGTAAAAAAATTATAAATGCAAATATAGCTATTAATAAAATAATTAAACAACAACATACACTAAGACGTAAATGGTTAGTAGAAGATTTCGGATCTTGTTGATTTTGCTCATTTTTGGGATTTAATGGGGTCGTCTCGTTGGCTTCAATATCCAGATCGCTCGGCATTGAATGTTCAGATCGTTGCACGGCAGTGTTATTTTCATCTACTTTTATGTTATTTAGATTATCGTAAGAGACTGTTTCATTAAGGCTATCTTCATTGGTACTATTTGGGACGGGTTCTTCAATGGGGCTAATTGAGATGGCTTCTTCAACGGGGCTAATTGAAATGGCTTCTTCAACGGGGCTAGTTGGGATGGGTTCTTCATGGGGACTATCTGGAATGGCTTTTAAATTCTCTGCATGAATAGCACATCCCATTGCAATGGCTTCTTCCGGATTTACAACCGTATCATAACGGTATTCGGTATTTTCGACCGTTGTTAATGCATTGTTAATTAAATCCCGTATGAAATGAAGCCGAGTTGAACCGCCGACTAATAGAACATCGTTTATATTAATCCCTTTGTTTTGAATTTTTTTGGCAATATCTTGCAAGTGATGTTCAATTTTCTCAATGATATTTTTGCAATGCTCTTCGAGATCATCCCTAGTAAAATCGCAGAGAGGTTCTCCATCCAAAAATATTCTAAATTTTTATTATAAAATCGGGAGAGATACTGATGGCCATTTATGCAAATTTTCATGATTTTAGGTCAAAAGTCGAATTTTCTCCCCAAAATGATTTTTCTGGGGGAATGTGATGTTTTTTAAATTTGTTCCCCATAAAATTTCGCGCTTAAATTTCTCTTCGCAGTCGAAATTGGACTATTAAAAAAAGCTATAGTCATTTTATGCAAATTATCACGACTTTCGGTCAAAAATCGAATTTTTGATCCCCAAAAATTTCGATACTGAGGTTGATTTTGAAATTAGACATTTTTGGAAAAAAGAAAAATTTTCTATTCTTCCAGGAACCTGATGACCCCTCTCCTTTGCATCCTTTGGCTAACTCAGTGGCAGGATCTATTGTATAATTGGTCTTTTATGTCACTCCCCTCCCCCTTCAGCATGTGTAATCTTACAGGGTGGGCGGAAAAAAGTTACCCCCTCCCCCATGGTAATGTGGATTTTCTTCATAACAGAATTTTTATTCACAAAAAGTGATGTTCTACAAAGTTATTCATGGTATCAGGAAGAAAAACTTTTTAGAAGAGAACATCACTTTTACGAAAAAATTTCTGCTTTGAATAAAATCCACATTAGCATTGAGGGAGGGGGTCAACATTTTTTCCACCCACACTGTATAAGCAAATTACTTTGTTTCTGCAAAGTATGATAGATCACTTTTTACTCGTTCACAACTTTCTCGAAGATGTTTATTTCGAATTTCGCTCTCTTCAAGTTTGTCTTTATAATTTTCCTGGCAATACCAGATCAATAAATTGGTAATGTCTTCGCCACCCATGTTTGGATCACTAGTACTTTCTAACTGCTTGAAATCATTTTCACCATTTTTCTTCTCAAATACCGAAATTCCAAAACTTCCGGCACCAAACTTGAAAACTAATAAATGATGTGTACCTTGGCTTGGAGGTGAAAGTTTGTAAAAAGTTATAGCTGCTGCCTTTCTATCTTCTAAAAGTTCAACGTTACTGTTAAAACCAGCGTTGTATGCAGCATCTTTTAGCATATCTTGGTATGTTTGTATACATTCAGGTGGATAAGATAAAACAACGCTTTGTATGAAGTTATCTTTATATCGTGCCTTCACAATATCTCTTATTCGAGTTAAAATTTTTGAAATAACATCTTTTTGTGAAATTGTTCCGGTATCTTCATGTAAACCACGAACCGTATATTCTCCATCGGAGCTTCGTTTTGCATGCCATATATCTGATTTATAATCTGAAGCAGCTCGACATGCATCTAAAAGTATCATGAAAATAGCCAAAAATAGAAGGTATATATTGGTTTTCTCAAGCACTTTTTTCGCCCATAAAAACTATTGGTACTTTCGGCACTTTAAGATCCCCCCCTCCAACTATTGGAGGGAGGATCTTTTTGACATTGTCTATGACAAAGATCGGCCTTTTTGATCCGGTTACGAGGGTTTTCATGTAAAATGATCTTCCCAAAAAATTGAGCCCAAAATCCCAGGAAAAATTTTAATATAAGTTTGGGGATGTTTGCACATAAGTTTAATCTTAACATAGGTCTTAGAGCTTGAAACGCTTGAAAATATTGAAAATTTTCTAATAAACATTAAGTTTTTTCATATTGGTGCCCCCCCCAAATTGAGTTCTGACTAAGTTCTTGTACCAGTCAGATGGTTATTGACGGACTTTTCAAATCTTACCAAAAATAATTTCACTCTCTAGAGTTTTGAAAGCTTCTGTTCCGAATCGAATTTGACCATTTCGAAATGAAACAACTGAAGCAAGTCTGTCTAAATAAATAACCCGTACTTCCGCTTTAATTTTTTAAAAACCTGCATTTCCATCTCTAGGTATATCTATCTCTCGTACCATCACTGGGTAACCATCTTTCACGAGAGCAACACGAGTATAATTTGCACCCAAATGTATCCCGATCATTTTTTAGAATATTTGTAAAAATGTATGCCTAAAACTTATATATTAAATAAAATTATTCGTTTATATGAAAAAGAATGGTTAATAATCGATTGGGTAAATAAGTGATAACAGTTTTGTGCAGCAAAGTGTTTTGTTAAGGTTTATATTGAAGCAGAGGCAAGAGACCAATTGCCACCGCTTCCTACTTACCCCCCCCCCCCCCCCCCCCCCCCC
>OZJO01004809.1:0-16784 GCA_900406225.1 Acrobeloides nanus | reverse complement strand
CAAAAAACGGTTTTTGACCATCCTATTCTAACCTTTTTATTTCAATCTTAATTGAATTAGAAATAATCAATAATAAAAAAAACACACAAAAAACTCAGTCACAAAAAAAGTATCTACGAAAAGGTAAAACAGCAAAAAAAATTTGTCGTTCTATTACATGATAATATTCGAATTCAAAATGAAAAGACGAAAACAAAGTGGAAAGTGATGCATTAATTATTTTACAAAGTGATGCATTAATTATTTTATGCATCACTTTCCACTTTGTTTTCGTCTTTTCATTTTAAATTCGAATATTATCATGTAATAGAACGACAAATTTTTTTTGCTGTTTTACCTTTTCGTACATACTTTTTTTGTGACTGAGTTTTTTGTGTGTTTTTTTTATTATTGATTATTTCTAATCCAATTAAGATTGAAATAAAAAGGTTAGAATAGGATGGTCAAAAACCTTTTTTTGACTATTTCCAAGACTTCTTGAAGTCTAAATTAAAAAGGGATAGCACCTTCCTATAGTAAAGTGGGGCCGAGGAATCGATTGCCGTCGTTATTTTCAAGTAAAAAAATTGTCTTTGGGGTGTTTGAGCCAAATCCGCCTTAGGTACCCCTATGTTCATGACCCTCAAAGTAATTTTGAGTCCCCTCAAATTTTTATAGCTCTATGTTATAAATATCAGGGATATATTGAACTACATCTGGGCAAAAAATGGGGAAATACTTTACAGTAGTTTAGGAGATAGAGCGTTTTTTGTGAAATTTTTAGGGTCAAAAATCGGTTTTTCTGATCTAAGTATGGATTCCTGAGGNNNCCCCCCTACCCTCCAGGTCCCCAGGGGTGATGTTTCAGAATTTTTTTCTCTCGATTTCGTGATCAGGGACCAATATCCTATCAATTTTATTGGACACAAAAAAAATCCCTGACCCTTGGCCCGCCGGCCCGGTGATCCTTACAGAGACCGTGTCTTAAGATGTTTATTATAAGTTGGTAGTCTTAAAATAATTACTTGCAAATCGCTCTCATGTTGAAGTTGCAAAACTAAATCATAACCGGTACCACAGCCAATACTTTCTGCTTTAACGATTTCTTTAAGTATGTAGCTCTTTTTCTTCTTAAATCGTTTCTTGCAAGCACGTAATATTTGTGGCATTATTTTCTAGAAATATAAAGGAATTGTATAGTAAAAACGACAGAGTGAAGAAACAGACCGTTCGGGTTCTATATGTTACCGTCATATCTGAAAGTCCAGCATATCTGAAAGTTTCAGAAATTATAGATGAGATAGGCCTAAACCTAGGTTTAGGCCTAGGTTTAGGCTTAGGTTTAGATCTAAGCTTAGGCCTAAACCTAGGCCTAAGCCTAGGTTTAGGCCTATCTGAGTCTATAATTTCTGAAATTTTCAGATATGCCTATGCAAACTTTCAGATATGACGGTAACATCAAAAAGTGACAACAAATCAAAAAGTGACGTGAAAATTAGCAATGTTGGGGGTAAAATTAATTGCATCGACGTCATGTTTTTCCAAATTTTTATAAACTTGCTATTTTTCTTCTACTTTCTTATGCTTTTTATCTTGGGAGAAACGAATTTCTAGTTTTAGAGATATGAAGTATTCTTTAAAATGACACAAAAACGCCGAAAATCGCCATTTTGGTCAATTTCGAAGCCATTTTTGACCCCCTTTCGAGCCGATTCAACCCTAACAGCTGTAGTTATTCGTGATCAGCATACTTTTTCCTACTGATCTAATCAAGATCTGAGCGCTGAGTCGGACCATCCGGAAGTGGGCATCTGTCGAAAGAACGAAGAATTTGCTGCCAGGCTGGTCACAAATGATTTTACTTCACACTACACTTCGCTTTTAGACAAACTTGGATAGAAATCACTCTGTACGCTGGCCTTTTTTCTTATTTTTGGTCAGCCACACACCCCTTTGCCCATGGTTGCAGCTCGTTTTACAGTCGATCGCTGAAAGTTCGATTTTCCTCCAAAACTTCGAATTTTCTTCTTATTTTGCTCTCAAATAAAATGGACAATTCAAAAAACTTCGAATTTCCCAAAAAAGAAAAAGATAAAATGTACAAAAAGATAAACAAAAAAACCAGCAACTTTCATTCAATTCGAAAGATTTATAAGAATGTATAAGTGTTTGTATATTGAAAAGAAAATTTTTAACCAATTTATATTCTTCATTAAAAAATTTTTAACTGCACAATTTTATGTAATAAAGCACATTGACAAACATACAAATGAAAAATTTCTTTTCAATATACAAACATAAGGTAAATAAAAATTTAAAATTATCGAGATATGGGTAGGGACCGTCATGGCCCTAAAAAAAGTGTCCGGTCATATTAGGTCAAAAAACCGTCCGTAGTCATTTTTGAACTTTTGCCATAGAATTATACAGGGTGGTGCAAAAAAAGTGGCACAAATGGTCATTTTGGGGGCGTTTTTTCAAAAAAATTTTTTTTTCTAAAAACACCATTTCTAGAGGTAAAAATTGCTGAAAAACACGAATCCAGTGTCGAAAAAATTTTTTGACCCCTAAAAACCCCCTAAAATGGCAAAAAAGAGTGTTTTTTGAGCCCAGATCATAAAAAATCGCTATTTTACCAAGTTTTTTTTTGCCATTTTAGGGGTCAACAAATTTTTTCGATGCCGATTCGTGTTTTTCAGCTATTTTTACCCCTAGAAATGGTGTTTTTAGAAAAAAATTTTTTTTGAAAAAATGCCCTCCAAAATGACCATTTGTGCCACTTTTTTTGCACCACCCTGTAGAATCAGATATGTAGAATCAGGATTCGTATGAAATTTTGCCCAAAACGACATATTATAGTGGTTTTTATGACCCCTTGTTCAGGTATGTCAAAAAATGCCATTTTTTGAAAAATGCTTAACTTTTCGAATTTTGTTATGGATTTACATGCGGTTTTTTGCTATTTTTTTGTGGAAAATATTGTGCTAATCATTTTTAAAAAGTAATTTACGACCAATAGATTTCGTAACTACGAAAATTTTGGATTTTTCTGAAATGAGCCAAATTATCCTATATCAGTAATGATGCTATTTCTCGGAGGGGTTGAGAATGCCACTGCTTGCACATGCTTCAATTATTAGGGGGGTCAATGCCCTAAAAAATGGAGTATAAAAAACCCCAAAAACCTATCGTCTTAGTATCGTCTTTGGGCCTTTTTTTGAAAAAAATCGCGTTTTTTTGTCTAAAATCGATTTTTTGACCACCAAATTGATTTTTTTAGGGAAAATGATGTTCTACAAAATTGTTTCTCATAAAATTTCGCGTTGGAATGACCCCTTGATGAAGGTTTTTGAATGTCAGGAAAATCATTTAAGGGGTCTACCCCCACCAAGGTGAATTTTCCTTTGTAACCAGGTTGAACTTTGTTTGCTTTAATATAAAAACATCTGTGGTGCAGTGGTGAAGACAACATCATTACGCGTCAATGGAGCCGGTTTCGACTCCCAACTCCGTCAAAAATTTTTTGCTTAAAAAAATTTTTTTGATTTTTTAAAATTTTAAAAAAATCGAAAAAAATTTAATTAAAAGTTGCCAGATTCAATTTGAGATATTTATTGAAACGATTGATTATCTTTTTATAATTTTAAATGTAATAATAATCATTATTTGTTAAAAAATTTAGCATTGAAATGACCCCTTGCTGACTTCAATACACCTACCACCTTCCCTGAATCAGGGTCAAGGAAGCGTTTTCACGGTTCAGGAGTGCGCGCAATTGATTCTTCGCCTAGAAAAACCTAAGAATCGACGATTTTCTCATAAAAATCCGAAAATGTTTGATTTTCGCTTCGATACACCGATTCCTTCCCTGAATCAGGGTCAAGGAAGCGATTTCAAGGTTTGAGAATGCGCGCAATCGATTTCTCGCATAAAATTACCTATATGCATGTTCAATCAAGCCGTTTTGATCCGTTTTTCATAACTTTTTTGAGTTAGAAAACGAAAGGACGCTTTTTGGACATTTTTCCTTTAAAAAGGACCGGACATTTAGCCTCTTTTTCTAAGGCTATTTTCTGATACGAAAATCCGTTTTTGATGCGGTTTTTTTCACTATAGGGTTTTTAATAGCACAGATTTCGATTCTAAAACGTTTTTGGGGTGTTTTTCCTATGGAACTATCGAGTTCTGAAAATGCATGACGGTCCCTAGATATGGGTCTAAATTTTGTAAATCAACTTCAATTTTTTTATAGATTTTTGAACACATTTTCATTTTCTAAAATCTGGAAATTATCGTGCAAACTTGCTTCAAATCATAAATAGATGCCTAAAAATGAAAATTTAAAAAATTAATATTTATTTACAAACATCTTTTATATACATCACATAAAAAATTATAAAATGATATCTTTGTTGCTGTTTAAGCGTTCGAAATATCCACGTTTCAAATGCGTTATTAAATAAAGTGCCAATCTCCTCCAAACACGAATTGCTTCATGTTGCTGAGATTCGTTGAAATTTGGTAGTGATGCGATTTGTTGTTCTAGTGAAACTTCCATGGCATCCTAAAATTTAAAAATTCGATTTTTAATTTTTTTTTAAAGTGTCTTTAAATAGCGTATCAGAATTAGAATTCCATGCGTGATATTTTATACTCGAGGCTTCTTAGATAGGGGAAATACGAAGACCATACATGGGCAAGGGGAGGGGGGGGGGGTACTGTACCCCCTCCACTAATTCGTCGTATCGGGGGAAAAATTAATGGACCAATTCGTGTTTTGACGGCGAATACATCCAAAACATATACACGAATTCGTATTTCGACTTTTTCGCCTGTCGACGTTTTTTTGGTCGACAGTAACCTTTGACCAATTCGTATTTTGGGGCCCAGTACCTTCCTGCTTGCCTATGTATGACGAAGACGATCACATTTTGAATAGGAGGACTTTTACCATTAAAATTTTTTGTTAATTTTGTTAAAAAATAAACCTATACTACAGAATGAAGCCAAAAAAGTGCACTTTTTGTGATTTTTACAGTAGCGAGCAAAAAACTTTACCCAAAGGTTTTTTTAATCAAAATTTGTAATCGACTATCTCGTCTTACTGACAAGCATTTCCGATAAGGATTTTTTTCCGTAGTAAAGAACTAATGGTGAGGAATATTTCAGCATGGTTAATTTAATATTTTGCTTGTCAGGAACACGAGATAGTTGATTACAAATTTTGTATTGAAAAAGACTTTTGGGTAAAGTTTTTTGCTCGCTACTGTATATGAATTGGACTAAAAAATTTTTCAAAAATGACCGCAGTGGTAATTTTATGAGGAGAATCGATTGCGCGCATTTCTGAAGCTTGAAATTGCTTCCTTGACCCTGATTCAGCGAAATTAGTGGGTATATTGAAGCGAAATTAATCAAAAGTTTAATTTTGTACTTGAAAACCGACTATCTAGGGGTTGTTCTATACGAAAAACCGATTGAGCATATTTTCTAAACGTGAAGAATTTTTCTCGACCTTGATTTAGGGATGTTTTCCGGATAAATTCTAAATTTTGGCACTTTTTCTTCAATATGTAATTTTTGCTTCAATACACAGATTTCATCCCTGAATCAGGGTCGTGAAAAATTCTTCATGTGTAGAAAATGTGCTCATTCGGTTTCTAGTATAGAAAAACTCCTAGGTTTTCCGGTAAAAAAATTTTTCCTTTCCCTGAACCATTTTTCCCTGTCCCTGAATCGAGCATCAAAGAATTGTCAAAATAAGATTTCTTTGTCTGATTCACTGACAGCGAAACGTTTTCATGATTTTTCAATGCGTGCAATCGATTTCTCACTTATAAAAATCCCTAAGTTATTTTAGAAAAAACTTTAAAAATTTTTTGTCGAAAATTTGCTAATAAAAACACAAATTCAGGTTTTTTAGCCACTCATTTTTTAAAATTACTTGAAAAATATTCCAGTATTCCGGCTTAAAACCTCTGTCAGCAAATTTCACATGCCTTTCTCCAATCTTATACAAATAATCGGCTACTTCATCCATATGATAAATATTTTTAACAGCAAAAGACAATGTCTAAAAGGATAATTTTTTACACAAAATTTAGTCTTTTTTATACCTGAACAAAATTCAGGGCTTGTTTCCGAAACTCTTTTGATTCTTGCCAATTTTCACCATATTGATGTATCCCTGGAAAAAGTTCCCTAGTCTTAGGGTTATGCTCAAAAATATAGATATAAATATTCGAGCCGAGTGTGAAGAGAAAGTCGAAATCGTTGCTCCAGGAGAGCTTGATCAACTCTTTTTCATCGGTGTTAGCTTCCCATTTGTCGTAATAATCTTCTATCGGTTTAGAAGAAATTTGTTTGTCGAGGCTGTCTTGTTTTGATGGAAACATAAGACTTTTAGCATAAGTTATAACTTGGGACATTTTTCTAAATGACATGCTAAAAAAAATAATAAAGTGGGAAGCATTTCATAAGCTTGCATAAATTTTTAAACACGAACATAAATAATTTTTAATGCCTAAAATGTTGCCTGAAAACTTTTCTTATGGACAAATAAGTGGCTAAATTTTGCAAAGAATATAAAATAAACAAAAGTTATCCTTGTTATCCAAAAGTTAGCCATTTTCGGGACCATACGTCGCTAATGTCCGCCAATGGCGTAGCAACCAACTGCGCAAAAGAAAAAAATTGTCTTTAAAAAACATATAATCGAAACCAACTGTGCCGTAGGTGCGGTTCTTTGTTTACAGACAACCGCGCAGAAGGAGCGGTTGTCTGACTGCACGTTTCATTTATTTTATTCTCGACTGTGCGATTCATTTTTAACCGCGCGGCTGCTCTTTTTGAGTCACGCGATTCGCTTAGGCGCCCTTATACTTCTGTCGCATCACGACAGTGCATTTTGTGTTATACGACGCGTCGTAAGCTTTAAGTTCAAACACTCTGAGCGACGCGTCGTACGACACAAAAATACACTGTCGCGTCGCCACGGAAGTATAAATGGCACCTTAGCGGTTGAATTTTAACTGAATGGTTTATTTTCGACTGCGCGGTTGATTTTTTAACTATCTAATCCGAATTGCGCAGTTGGGACTCAATCGCGTGCCTATTTTTTCAAAATTTTTTGGTTATTCTTAGTGTAAAAAGCAACCGGGTTATTCTTAGTGTAAAAAGAAAATTGCAAAACCCGGGTTTTTAGCTGATTTATAGTTAGGAAAGTGTTTCGTGATTTTTCAATGCGCGCAATCGATTTTTAACAAAGAAAACCCCTATAGGGTCATTTTTGTAAAAATTAAAAGTTTAAAAATTTAGAAAAAATCGCAAAGTTACTCACTCTGTCATAGTCTAAAACTAAAGAGCATGATGTTTGTGAAGCCAATGCACCATAAAAATTTAGTTGGTTTCAAAGTTTGTTTGAAACTCATAAGTTTTCATGGTTATAAGCGCATGAAGTGATTTTTAATTTTAAATAATATGTTAGGTTTCCAACTCATTGGTTTCTATCTAGTAAGCCATAGTCTGTAGTAGAAAAAATCCTGCCAGCAACCAAATGATTTTGCATACTCTCGAGCTATACTTATCAAAAAAATTTTTAGGGAACTTCTCTACCCCATGTGTATAAAATGGCTATGAACAAATTACAGCAAAAAAGAGAATTTGAAACAAATTGTACATCTAGAATTACTCAAATGTCAACACTGTCTTTATCCAAAGATTCTTATTGAAAATGCTACAATCAACATCTTTTCTAAGCAGCAAGCGAAAATATTTGGGCAAAAATTTTAATTAAGTCCATAGCGTGCAACAGCAAAAATTTCAAAAACAAAGCTACTCTTTTAACCTAACCACAAGGGTAAAAGTGACTATAGTTTCAAAGAATCAAAAGGCCGTCTCAAACACATCATAAGCCTATTATTCATTTTCGTCATCAATAAAAAAAGAGGAAGGAAAACATAGAAATTCATTCAGAGACACTTTCTTGAGAACTCAAAGATTTACTTATACAATTCGAGTGCACTCTAAGTTGAATTTATATAGTAAGATTAACTCATGGGAAAGTTTTTAAGTGGCAATGTCTGAAAATTCGCATAAGGGAAGAGCGTACGCCAGAAAGTGTCGTCACAAACTTGAAGCCTAGGTTATTTTTATGTACCTAGGAAGTGATTAACAAAAATATATAAGTTAGGTCCCGCGCCTTTAAATTTGTGGAGAACTCAAGGTGTCATTTTCTCAAAAATCGGTCCCTGGGGCCTGTTGCTTAGTTCCGGAACCAGAAGTCGGATCCCGGAACGGAAGTTGGAACCGGAGATTGAAAGTAAAAAATTCCGGTTCTGATTTGGAAAATTTGCACTAAATTGGAACCGGAAGTCGGAAGTTTTTACTTCTGATCTCCGATTCCAGCTTCCAGGATCCGACTTCCGGTTTCGGAACTAAGCAACAGGCCCCTGGACTCTTTTTTGTTTTTATCATAACTTTTTTTCTACTGAACCGTTTTCTACAACTTAAAGCACGTTTTTATTGCCATCTGTTCTTCTTTTCAACGACACCTCGACTATGACCCAAGCCTTTATAGTTTTCGAGAAAAGCGACTTTCTTTCCAAAAATGACGATTTTTTACCCCCTCAAAAACTACTATTTGGGCTCTAGCTCGAAACTTTTTCACTACGGGAGCTTCAAGTCGCATATAAAATTAAACTAGACTTCCTGGCCGACATCCCTGACCAAGTCCCTTTTAAATGTAAAAATCGCTAATAAAGTACCAGGGACCCCAAAAGCGTAAGGTTCTAGTTTATTTTTATGTGCAACTTAATCTTACTATATAAATTCGACTTGGAGTGCACTCAAACCAGTTAACATTATGGCCACCTCAGGTTCGAACTTTTGAGATAGCACATTTAAGAGACCGAAGTTCGAACTTTCGGTCTCTTAAATGTGCTAACTTTTTATGAAACAAACGTATAAAATGTTTTGAACAAATTGGAGTGGAAAAGGCGAAAAGATCTACTACGCAATTAATGAATAAAACACAGACAAATTTTCAGAGAAAAATTTATATCAACACCTAGGAAAAAGAGTAAAAATGCAAAGTCTAAGAATTTAGGTGAGAAAAAAGAACAACATATGTGAATGAGGAACTCAAAATTTATCAAAAAAATCAAAGATGAACAATTTTATACATGATAGCACTAGTTAAAGGATTTCTTAAAAATGAAATGGCGATGAGGAAAATTTTAATAAACTTATCAGGTTTTATTAGAATGTTTAAGGAAATATTTTTTGTGTTGAAAATCAATGACCTAAATACGCGGAAAAAAAATAAAAACTGCAAACTTTTCTCCGAAAAAATTAGTGGGCGGTCACGTTTCCTCATTTACGCATGCAGTCGACTCTCTATTAATGTCTCCTAGTGAAAAAGATTCGCTAAAAAAATCGGAGGCTTGGGGACAAATTTTCGCGTGCCCTTTTTTCCTCGTAATCTTTTTTCCTAGTGACCATTTTTTCCCCAATTTTCGTTGTAATATCCTGCCCCATCAATTAAAACAATTTCATTTTGTTTAAGGACGACTTGAAAAATATCCGAAATTTGCATATCTTTTGTTTACATAAATCCATTAAAAATATTTGCCTGATTGTCAATAAGACAGAATATTACAACGAAAATTGAAAATAAAATGATCACAGGAAAAAAATAGTTCACTGGGGAAAGAATGGTCACTAGGAAAAAAAAGATTCAGGGAAAAAAGGGTACGGGAAAATTTGTCCCCAGCCCAAATCGGATTCTTTGAGTGATCATATTTTGGATAGCTAATATGATGATGAATATTTTGTAAAAAAATTATCGAAAAATCTTTTATCTTCGCCGAGATATGGCCTATTCGACTTTTAGTGCCAAAAAAATCATAATTTAAAAAAATTCATATCTCCTCGAGATTGAATGTTTTTTCATTAATTCTTTTTGCAAAACTTTCCTTATCATCCCAGCTTTCCAAAATGCCCTCGCTCAAAAAAATCCAATTTGTTCTCGATTTTTGGCGAATTTTTGAAAAAGGTTAAAAATGAATAAAAAACTGACATCAACTTAAAAAGGCCATATCTCGGCGAAGATAAAAGATTTTTCAATAATTTTTTTTACAACATATTCTTCATTATATTAGCTATCCAAAATGTGGTCGCTCGAAGAAATTCGATTTAACCTCGATTTTTGGCGATTTTTTTCATTTGTTCCCTGTGGGGGGTGAGGGGTAAAAGAAGATTGATTTCTTTTTCAAATATTTATTTCAGTACTATCTCTTACAATAGAATTTTCATATTTATAGGCAAAAGAAATATAGGAAGAAACTTAGAGATAAGAAATAAGCATATAAAGAAAAATAGCGTTACATAAGAGATAGATTTAAATAAAAATTATACAGGGTGGCGCATAAAAAACTGCACTTTCAAGATTTTTACCTCTTCCTTCTTTTGAGTATAACTTTTGATTCCGACCATCGTTTTCCATGATCTTGGTGTCATTGGATAGTCCATAATCAGAGCTATCCAATGATACCAAGATTATGAAAAACGATGGTCGGAATCAAAAGTTATACTCAAAATAACGAAGAGGTAAAATCTCGAAAGTGCGGTTTTTTATGCGCCACCCTGTACATTAAAAAGAAAATATAAAAAAACAATATTTGGAAAAAGTTTTTTTTAAAGAAAATTTCCAATTTTTATGAAAAAGATATTTGCTAAAGGAACTTCAGCACAGGGAGCGTTAAATCGAGAGTCAATTGTAGTCTAAAATACAGCTAGGTTAGATTAAGTTTGTAGTTAGGTCCGTATTCTTTGAAATAAATTTAATTTGCACGTAATCTTTTGCCTTCATTTGCTTCCAATTCGTTGCTTTTTAAATAGTGTTTCGGCGAATGCGCCGAAAATAGCACACCAAAGGCGTAAGCGCGGTGAAAGAAAAATAATAAGTAAATTCGCGGAGAGTGAAAGTGAAAAAGATTCAAGAAATTGAAGTCATTTAAGGAAGTTTACGAGTCAAATATTCGTTGGCTGAAATAGATCAGTGAGTAAGCGTCGATGCCCAAACGGGAAGCAGAAAAAACGGATAATTGTCAGTTGGTGACTAAAATCTCTGTCAGTTGGTGACATAAATCTTTGTCACCAACTGATAATTCAAATTATCAGTTCCTAGGCTTATGCTTAGACCTAGGCTTAGGCCTAGGCTTATGCTTAGGCCTAGGTTTAGGCCTAGGCTTAGACCTAGGCTTAGGCCTAAACCTAAGCCTAGGCCAAAGCCTTGGTAGAGATTTTATGTCACCCACTGACAATGTCATCAACTGGCATCTGCCCAAGATTGGAGGTTACAAAATTCGGTGACACAAACAGACAGACATTTCTCGTTTAATATTAAAAGATTCATGTCAACTTTATTGTGTCAACTTTTTCGCGTCGACCTTTCGTGCCAACTTTATGAACGTCGAAAAAACAGTGAAGTTTCAAAACCGGACAGTCCAATAAAATTTTGCAACACTCCACGACAAATGGTGGAGCTGTAGACAAAATCTCGACTTCCTTGTCTTAAATTTTAAATAAGCGCTTGCAGAGTCCATTTTTTACGAAATTTATTTGACAAAACAGGGTGAATAACAAGAGCAGAATTTTTTAAGATAAAACGCTTGAAAAAACAGACTAAAACATAAAATTATTAATATCTTGATAAAAAATAGAAATTTTTAAAATAAAAAACGGCTAATTTTTGTGGTAAAAAACTACCCATTTTTGGCTCCACTCTACATACCAGTCTCACATTTCTTTACATACATGATAAATACTGCCTCTCAGCCAAAGGCTATTTCAAAGACTAAACTTTTAATTATTAAAAGAAACTGAGTTTTTTTCTTAATTATGAAAATTTATGAAAATAATCCTAGCTGTGCCATGTCCGTCTCATCTTAATTTTAAATACGTGAATAACAAAATAAGAAAAATAGGATGGAAGAAATCTCATGTCATAAAAACATTTAAAAATACAGGGTGGCGCAAAAAAACGACACTTTTTTATATTCGAAAAATTTCGACTTTATATAGCTTTTTGATGCATCCCTGCGTGGTCGTATGGCGGGAAAATTAGGATTAGTACTAATTCTGATTTTCCCGCAGGGATGCATCAAAAAGCTATATAAAGTCGAACTTTTTCGAATATAAAAAAGTGTCGTTTTTTTGCGCCACCCTGTAGTGTCCGGTTATTAAAACAAAATTTTTGTCTAAAAATATCATTTTAGTGCAATAAAACAGGCATTCATATAGAAGTCTTATAATTAAACGAAGTACAAGGCATCTTGTTGAAAAAGTTAATTTTCCTTGATCTTTAGCTATAGACTCTAGGAAAAAACAAAAATTTTTAAGAAAAATTCATTTTGCATCATATTTTATCTTACACTAAAGTCAACAAATGTTCTAATAGAGAGGGCCAGATGACAAACGGCCTAGACCATGCCAGGCCTGGCACCCGGCCAGTGTTCATTTTGTTACAGGTTACTCGGAAAATAACTGCCATCGGAGTGCATTCGTGTAGGGCATGGTGTAGTGCACGAATATACCCCATGTTACCAATAAGAGTGGGATACATGTGTAGATATGGCATGAAGAAGACACATTCCTCAACCCCCTAAGGCTAAGGGGCCCACATTCATCCTAGTTAATCTCTGGCTATATGAGGTCTAGGCCAAAAGTGTCAAGCTATGTTCGGATCAAGATCTTTCAAACATATTTTACAGTTTGTTCGGTGTGCGTCTCTACACCTAGAAAACGTAAAAACAATTTTGGGACCTAAAAAATCTCGATTTTTACGATTTTTTGTTTTGTTTTTAATTCTAAAAATCAAGAAGAGAAGTTTGGACGGAGATTCTTTTTTTGTTTGCAAGGGAAGTGCACCATCTACTCAAATATGCGGTTGCTTTTGGCCAAACGTATGTTCTCATTTTACTCGGTGACCATCTTTCCATGCAACACCCATCCAAAAATAGCGCTTTTTAAAAGGAAAAGTCTAAAACAGGGCCGGAATAGAAAATTTTTTTAACAAGTGACCTCTAGGGGTAATTTTATGCGGGAAGTCGATTGCGCGCATTCTCGAACCCTGAAAACGGTTCCTTGACCCTGATTCAGGGAAAGGATACGTATTTACGTAAATAAATTGATTTTCGCTTCAATACACCGGTTCCTTCCCTGAATTAGGGTCAAGGAAGCGTTTTCACAATTTGGGAATGCGCGCCATCGATTTCCCACATAGAATTATCCCTAAAAATGATAATTTTAGAAAGAATTTTTTTCATGAAATAGCCCATAATTTATACCCCTTTAACAATATAACAAAGCAAAATAAGCAATAACAAAATGAACACTGCACCCGACCTGCATACCTTTAGTGAGGTAGGGGTATCAAACCTAACATGGAAAAATCAGCAATGATAGATTATGCTGATTTGTTTTTTTCTATTTTTTATTTTTGACAGCTATTCTTGGGTTAAAAAACAATAATGTCACACTTTACTAATTTAAACCCCATGACTAGCTATTTTTGTTCCCGAATTTATATTAGCTCATAAATATGTAGTGAATAGCCTAATTTCGTTTAGAGAATAGCATAAAAATAGGAAATAAAAATAAAGGACCTAGACGAGTCATGTGATCTCTGATTCCTGTCTTCGAAATTCTATAGGATATGACTGATTAATCCTATGGGTTGTTTTTGATAAATGCCTAATTTTTGGGAATTTCGAGAATAGGTCTTGTTTGGCGTGAGAAATATTGAGACATAAACTTTTAACATAAAACAAGGAAGATGGATGTTTTTTTTATTGATATCATTTGGAAAATGAAAATTTTCACCAAGAGATTTTTTGAATAAATTTTTAAACTTCGAGTACTTTTTCTTCAATAAGCAATTTTCGCTTTAATTTGCAGATTTACCCTTGAATCAGGGTCGGGAAACATTTTAACGATTCGGCAATGTGCGATATCGATTCCTCATATAGAAAAATCCTAGACAGTCTGCTACACACTATAACAAAGTACTCCCAAATTTTCAAAACGCTGCTCCTCCCCATAGCAAGAACGTAGGTGGGGGAGGGGGGTCAGGTATGGAGAGGGAGCACTTTTTGGAAAAAAATTTTTGACGACCTCTTTTTGGTCGTCAGATCAAAATTTTTTTGTTAAAATCTTATTTTTTTGTAAAAATCATTACAAAGCAAAAAACCAGCGCCGTAGGGGAAAAGTTTTTTGAAAACGCTTGTTTTTATACTGGAAATGCTCTGAAAATTTCGATTTTTGGTTTAAAAATGGCAATTTTAAGACAAATTTGTTGAAAAAATGGTCATTTTTGGTGAAAAAATGAAAAATTTAGTCCATTTTTTGAAAAAAGTATAATGGGGACTATTAGGATTTTTAAAATTTTTTTCAAAAATTTTTGGCAAAAACATAAGGGAGGATCCTTACGTTTTTTCCGGATTTCGGCCGGAATAGGAGGAAGGACACCGGTTCCTGATGGTCTCTTACAGTTACGTGCTTGCCACATGGGCTGATGAGTTTTTTAGTCGACTAAATTTTTGTAGTGCCGCGTAAAATTATGCGCGCCCCCTAAAATTTTCTTGTGCATTACTCGCCCTCTCAAAATTGTGTGCTTATTGCTCGCCCCATCTCCAACATGAGAGGGGAGTATTGTTACATTGTGGCCTGCTATTGTAAAGAAATTGAACTTTTGATCAATTTCGCTTCAATACACTCACCCATTTCCCTGAATTAGGACCAGAGAAGAGTTTTCGAACTTTGATAATGCGCGCAATCGATTCCCAGCATAAAATTATCATTATTATGGGTAATTTTATTTCGTTTTTAGAAAAAAAGTTTCGGGTCCAAATTCATGCAAGAAATCACAAAAGTGATCTTTTTGGAAACACCCTGCAATAATATTGAACATGGGAGATTATAAAATTTATTTTCTAAACAAACACCACTTCAATTTTCTAAAAACCTTTTAAGGATAATTGGTATCTTAAACTCAACTTAAAAGAAATACGAAGTAAAATAAATGAAAACTAATTTTAAAAATTAGTTTCACACTTTTATAGCAAACTTTTAAAATTCATCCTTTTTTATGAAAGACAATTTCAGCATTTTTTGATATCCTAACTCAAGTCAAGATCTAAACAATCTGGGTGTTTGCCAAAAAGAGAGGAAACAAAATCTCCAATTCAGGAGGACTTTTCCCTATAGAATAGTATAAAAATGCTCTATATATATCATTGTTTATTCAAGAAATCAATTAAAAAATTAAAAAATAAGATTTATACAATTTTCTAAGAATTTTTGAGAGTCTAGTTGGAAGCCGAAACCTCACAGATAAAGAATTTCGTATTATAATATTCATCCAAATACCATTTTCCATCGTTCTTTGTTCAATTAGCTCATTTTCGTAGTGAACAAAGAACGTAAAAATTTAGGTTTTATCAAGAAAGCGATGCATGAAGTTTTAGTATACAATTCAAGGAGCATTTTACAAAGAATTACGTAAAAAGCATAACCGAGACGAACAAAATGACACCAAAATGATCCAATTTGAACATTGTTTTGGGTTATTGAAACGAAAATTCTGATTCATGTTTTCGTTTCAATAACCCAAAACAATGTTCAAATTGGATAATTTTTGTGTCATTTTGTTTGTCTCATTTAGCTATAAAAAATTGCTACAATGTTCATTTTATGAAAATTTAAAAAAGTGATGCAAAAATCGATTTTTCCGCAAAAAATTCAAAAAAGTTTGTGTATTACAACGAAGAGCTTGTAACAAATTCAAAATTTCAATCACAATTATCTCAAAAACTACAACGATTCAGAACATGCCATAAAAACAAAAAATGCTCCAACTTTCATCATCTTTCCGAATATATAATTTTTTCATATGATTGTAACTTATTAGACTGGTTCTTTAAATTGCAAATCAGGTAAATATAATCAAAACTTTAAATTTGTCAATTTTTCTCGATTTTGCCCCGCCGTGTTAAACTTTAACTGAAAATTTTTGTGAGAATTTTCAAGGGAACAATTTTCACGGGAATTTTTTCGAAAATTGACCCGTAAATATTGTCCCTTTGAGAATTTGTTTTCCAAAAATTTGCGGGGAGGAGGGTGTAAAAACTTCGAAAATTTTGCGATCCCCCTCCACCGAGTTGCCGATCCAAAAAAGGTCACAAAAATTTTTTACTAAAAATGATGCGCTACCAATGAGTTCGGCATCACCAGCGCGGATTTCGAAGGATATGATCCCTCTACGGCCAAAAGATTTTACAGGAACTTGAACGGGGATCACAAAATTGCAAAAAATTTTAAAGAAGTAATAATAAAATCAACAATTGGAATTTTGATCTTAATCGAAAAATTTTAATGAAAAAATTTGGCAAAAAATACTTCTCTTATGAGAATTTAGCAAAAGAATTGAAATTTTTCACACATTTTGTTATTTATACTGATTAGTAATAAAGGAGTCATGTATTCAGAAAAAGTATACGGAGAACACCTTAGCTATACAAAAATAGACGTGCATAATTATTTTTCCTCGTGAAAAATAATTGTTTTCTCACACTCTCGTAAAAAAGTATTTTCTCGCCTAATAAGGAATTCAAGAAAAGTTAACTTAACCACTTTTAGTTCGTTTTTGAGTAATTTTTATTTTTTTTTAAGCTATAAAACAATTTAAATTCTAACAAATGCAGCACTTCTTGTTGGACAAGGGCAATAGGCTGCGTCAGAGCCAG
>OZJO01004807.1:0-38021 GCA_900406225.1 Acrobeloides nanus | reverse complement strand
CCAATCATCAAACTTATTGTTTGCTAGTATATTGTATGAAATACAATGTCCGTCCTCAAATGTCGGTCCTCAAATGTCGGGTCCTCAAATGTCGGTCCTCAAATGTTAATCCTCACGTGTCGGTATGCCAGAATTTAATGGTCTTTTTCTCTTTTCTCAAAACAATTACCATAAAAAATTTTTTTTAAAAAACGTTTTTATTACCATTCATCCCCCTTTCCAACGATACCTCGATCATGACTCTGGCATTTATAGTTTTTGAGAAAAGTGACTTTCTTTCTATTAGGCTTGAGATTACTGGTACCTTCTTGACAACTTTCTTAACTTTCCTAACAACTCAGGGATTTTCGGGCACGAAAAATCGATTGGCGCAAGTCTCGAGTTCTGAAAAAAATTTTGTGACCCCCTATTGGGGTACCCCCTGTTAAATACTCAACTTTTTCATCTTTTTTATTTTAGCTCTAAATTGGCTGATTTTTGGTAACATGGAGTACCCCGATAGAGGGTCATGAAAATTTTTTCAGAACTTGGGACTTGCTCCAATCGATTTTTCGTGCNATTTTAGCTCTAAATTGGCTGATTTTTGGTAACATGGAGTACCCCGATAGAGGGTCATGAAAATTTTTTCAGAACTTGGGACTTGCTCCAATAAACCCCCCCCCCCCCGAGTACCAAAAATCAGCCAATTCGGAGAAAAATTTTTGGCGTTATCTTGGAGAGAGGAGAGAGAAGATGAATTTATGACAGGTAACAAAATATAAATTAATCTTTGTTCATGCGAGAAATCGATTCCGCGCATTCCCGAACCGCAAAAGCGCTTCCTTGACCCTGATTCAGGGAAGAAATAGGTGTATTGAAGCGAAAATCCGAAAATGTTTGATTTTCGCTTCAATACACCGATTTCTTTCTTGAATAAGGGTCAAGGAAGCGCTTTCACGGTTCGGTAGTGCACTCAATCGATTCCCCGCCTAGAAAAACTTAAAAAATAAAAAATGCTTCATTTTTCATGAATTTTCCGAATATACAGTATGTTAGAAAATTTATTCCGGATTTTCAAAAGGTTGCCAAAAATGGAGTTTAAATCCTTTTCAATCGCCCATGGGTTCATTCGATTGCCAAGGTCACGGGATTTTTTTTGCAAAAAATTTTATTGAAAAAGCTTTTAATTTCGATTTTTAGAGCGAAAATACCATAAATTAGCACTTTTTGGGTATTCGACCCAGTATTTTTTCTACAGATTGTGTCCAAATTGGCTGATTTTTTGTACATGGTGGTTTTTGGCCACGGCGGACACAAATCTGAAGGAATTTTTTGATTTTGACCTCATAAGGTACCTTTCTGAATGAATACCCATTTTTGCGTTATTAAGGCATTATCTCGACCATTTTAAATCCGTTTAAGCTTATTTTTTCGTTCAATCCATGAGATCACGGCGATCAACTTTGTAGAACATCATTTTTTGTGAAAAAATTATCGTCATGGAGAAAAATCGTATGAAAAAGTAGTCTGTTTCACTACGAGTTCGAAAACAGTTTCAGACTCATGGTCTAGTGGTCTAAGGCGCGCGCCATCAATCTGATGGTCGCGGGTTTGATCCCCGAGGGTCGTTTATCCAAAATTACGTCCAAATGAGCTTAAAATTTTTGTCTTTCTTTTTTTATGCGGGGAACACGATCCCGTTGTTATTTTTGAGTCTTGCACTCTCTTGATATGATAATCGACCACGCAGGGATGCCCAAGAGCAAAACTCAAAAATAACGACGGGATCGTGTTCCCCACATAAAAAATGGAAAGGCAAAAATTTTAAGCTCATTTGGACGTAATTTTGGAAAAACGACCCTCGGGGATCGAACCCGCGACCATCAGATTGATGGTGCGCGCCTTAGACCACTAAACCATGAATCTGAAACTTTTTTCGAACTCGCAGTGAAACGGACTACTTTTTCATACGGTTTTTCTCCACGACGATAATTTTTTCGCAAAAAGTGATGTTCTACAAAGTTGATCGCCGTGATCTCAGGAATTGAACAAAAAAAAATAAGCCTAAACAGATTTAAAATGGTCGAGATAATGCCTTAATAACGCAATAATGGGTATCCATTCAGAAAGGTACCTTAATGAGGTCAAAATCAAAAAATTCCTTCAGATTCGTGTCATAGTGTATTGGTTTTGTTGTTGGGTAATTGAGGGTTGATTGGCGGGTTCAAGTTCGCCCTGAGTCGGAATTTTTTTGCATTTTTTAATTATTTTTCGATTTTTATTATATGATCATAGAAGGCCCATTGGCACCTAATTTTCTTTATAAATATCTTATATTGGCCTCTACTATCTTTCTACATGAAAATTATATAAAAAAACTGGGACTTACACATCTTGAGTGTCCCTTGTTAAGCCCTTTGGCCATAGGATCTTATATCTTTGCTGTTTGTATTTGATAGAACTGTATGATTTCTCTGGTCGCCTGTCATGGCTTAGTTATAGCACTATCACTTCTTGGATTTGCTACATATGTTCGTAGAGAGAAAAATTGCAGCGATTTATTACAATTTTAAGAGATCTAATTTATACAATAATAAATTATAAAATTATCCATGACGACTTTTTGATCGATGTTGAGAGATCTTTTCTCGTACCTTCTTGACAACTTTTCCAATCCCAGAACCATGTCGTTTTTTAGAACGTGAATGACTTCTACTTGAACCTGAATGAGAACTAGATTCAGAACTCTCTGATGCATCAGTAACCGATTGAGACATTTCTAAAGCACCCGCATCATATATTTTATCGGCTTGAGAACCTTCGGTGATGAATTCATCGGGTATATAAATCGATATTGGCTAAAAAATATTAATTTTATCAACATTACACAAGATCATAAATTTTAAATTTTTCATTTATGAAATTGCGAAATACGAAAAATCAAACTTACATCACTTCCTCCTACACAATTAGGGTAGATAATCAATTTAGGATCGATTGAAGACAATTCTGAAGTAGATCCACTAACATGGAATGAACCATCCGAAGAGCTTATATTTTGCCCTAACAATTCATCCGAATCACCTATCACTAAAAATTTTTTATAAGGTTACTCAAAACAACTCAATTACTTCGATCCTCATCATATAATTCAACTCGAACTCCAGATGCCGGTTTACCATCACATAAAAGCTGTCCTCTAGCACCGGCACTTTGTAAGCTTCCGTAAACAATAACACACAAATTTAAATATACGATATAGAAATATAACATTTTAAATGAAGACAAAGGAGGATGAAGATTACAATTAATATAGTTAATTATGCCCAAAATTGCTTTTTTATAGAATTTTTAAAGTACGTACGTCAATTCGATCAATTTTTAATTTTAACGTCATTTATTACAACACCAAATTCGCCAATAAGGCGAATTCTTTTATAAGGTTATAAAGGAACCACCTGAAGAGGCAAAAACAATTTTTTTTTGATCTTTGATTCTTAAGATGGATGAGACTTTCCTTTTTAGGAGATTCGAATAAAAACCTGTTCTTGAGTTACATACATACGCAATAGTTCGATTTTTACGTCAAAACAATCCTTCATTCAAGAATAAAACAATCAAGAAATGAGTCATTACCTATTTTTAGCAAATTTTAGATGTCATCCCTACTAAAAATAAATTTTACAACGAATGATGGTACTAAAATAGATGTTTCTCATAAAAGATGCGTCATCTCCCATATTTATCATGAAAATGAGTAATCAGGGACTACATAGAATATCTGGAAAAAGGGACTGCTGGATCTTCCGAATAAAGAATGTTTATATCGTTTTAAAGGACCAGTCCAGTAAGTTACAATCATAAGAAAAAATGATATATTCGGAAAGATTAGGAAAAATGGAGCATTTTTTGTTTTACGGTATGTTCTAAATCGTTGTAGTTTTCGAGATAATCGCGTTTGAAATTTCGAATTTGTTCAAGCTTTTCGTTGTAATACACAAGCTTTTTTGAATTTTTAATCGATTTTTGCATCAATTTTTTAAATTTTCATAAAATGAATATTGTAGCAATTTTTTATAGCTAAATGAGGCGAACAAAATGACACCAAAATTATTCAATTTGAACATTGATTTGGGTTATTGAAACGAAAACATGAATCAGAATTTTCGTTTCAATAACCCAAAACAATTTTCAAATTGGACCATTTTGGTGTCATTTAGTTCGTCTCATTTAACTATAAAAATAGCTACAATGTTCATTTTTATGAAAATTTAAAAAATTGATGCAAAAATCGATTTTTCCGCAAAAAATTCATAAAAGTTTTTGTATTACAACGAAGAGCTTGTAACAAATTCAAAATTTCAAACGCAATTATCTCGAAAACTACAACGATTCAGAACATGCCGTAAAAACAAAAAATGCTCCATTTTTCATGATCTTCTCGAATATATCATTTTTTCATATGATTGTAAATTACTGGACTGGTTCTTTAAGGGCGTCCCCTTTTATTCGCGACCCCTAGAAACGCCTTTAAGACCTTCTTGTTTTGCCCATTATCCAATCACCTTACTCATCTATGATTACGAGGAAATCCCACATGCACATGTCGTCATTTGTACATGCGCAAATGTACATGCGCAAAAGTGCATGCGTAAACGTTCGTGCGTAATTGTTAAATGCGCAAATGTGGGTGCGCAATGTTTCATGCGCAAGTGTCGCCAACCCCTTCCCGTATATGACAAACTTCTGTTATTAATAAAAAATCGAGTTAGACTAAAAATGATCTACGATCAACTAAAAACCACAAAAAGGGGACGTCTTCAAAAACAATTCTAAACTAGTTATATAAGGTCATCCAGCGAACAATTTCTATCATTTGAGTATGACCTTCATTTTTCAATGAGATACTTTCAAACTCTTTTTTTAAATTGAAATCATAAATATTTTTTAGATATGTCAAATTATGAGCCTTACAAATCAAATGACAGAGTCATCGATAACGAGGATCCTCGATATAAATGTTGTCTACCATGTTGTGATTGTCATGTTATCGTAAGGATTTTGTTTACATTCCTTTTTTCCAATCATATAAATCCATTATAGAGCTGTGCAAAGGGCTGGTCAATCGTAGATATATTCTGTGGAACAATCTTTATTATTCTTGTTATAGTCCTACTCGCATTGAAGGTGCCACTATCTGTCTTAGATCCTGAATCGCAAGAGACAAATTCGACTTCGACTTTCTTTAAAACAATATCGACTATCTCGATTTATGTCGATATAATAGAAATTGTAATTATTACTATTACAAGCGCATTAGTCTTATATGGCATTCATAAGATCATACCTAAAGCATTATTGCCAGCTCTTGTGGTTACTGTAAGTTTTATATTTCATATAAAAAATTTTGGATTCTTTTAGGGGGTAGTTTTCATCATCGATATAATTTTTGACGTAGTCGAAATCGCAAAGATGTTGACAAATAAAGAAGACTCCATGCTAATTATTCCATGTAAATCATAATTTTTAAAATATTATATCTGTGAAAGAAATTTTTAGTTTTTCTGGTTTTCTTACTTGGATGTTATATTACCTTCCTATTTATTCGAATGTATTATCGATCATACCAATATCTCAGAGAAGTTGAAGGTCGAAAAAACAACGCCGTTTATCCTATCTAAAGAATTTCTACGTATATAAATGACGTATAATGAACAATTCTATAACTATTATGTTTTTTTATATTCAATAAAAATTTTCAACACTTTTTTTATACAAAACAAAACTAGGGATGTTACATGCCAAAATAGAAAAAGTGGCAAAAATCATGCCAAAACGTGGACGAGGGGCCACTTGTGTCCGGAAATTTGCGTCTCGGACTTTTCCGTCTGAATATTTAAGTCCGGGAATTTGCGCCCGGAAACTTCCGTCCCAGACATTTCCGTCCCGGACATTTGCGTCAGCCGTTGAAGAAATTTTTCATCAAAAACGAATTACTTTTGTACGCAAATGACGGGACTCAAATGTCCGGGACGGATTTTTTCAGACGCAAATGACCCCTCGCCAAAACGTGGCATTTACGTGGCAAATCCTTTTTAACTCAAGCTTTTTTAGCGTTTATAAAATTTATTACAAATAACGAGGCTTTATTACAATTTTAGAGCAAATAGGTAATTTCGAAAATTTAAAAGACGATTTTTCTAAGAATCGACTCTTGGGAGGTACCTTTTTCCAAAAGTCTTCCGCTTGGTCTAGAAACTTGTTTTCCCATTATATTTAACTATTCTAATTATGAAAATAAAAAAATTTCGGTTGATTTCAATATTCGATACTTGTACAGTGCTATTAATTACTTTTTTCATAGTTTTTCTTGGTAGTTTCTATAAATATATTGATACCTCGAAAATAAAAGCTAGAGCCTTGATCTTGAATATTCTTGAAAAATAAGAAAACGAGAAAACTTTTTTATAAAGACACCATGGTATATTTTTTGGATGGGAACAAATTACAGCACGATCTCTGAAAAAAATCTAGTTTGTTTGACCCACTAAATGCTGTATATCATCCTCGTACTCTGGTAATATGGTCCCGAGACTGCCATTAAAAGCGGTTTTTAATACTACCAGTGACGACCATAAAAATAAGCCATTACTTAAAGAAAGCGGATTTACCGTTTTTTTGGAAATTGGATTTGAAGTTTGTCGAACTGACTATTGAAAATTGTTTAGATTAGCGAAATTTGCCATAATTTATATATATTCGGAAAATTCATGAAAAATGGAGCATTTTTTGTTTTTGCAGTAAATTCTGAATCGTTATCGTTGTCGGTATAATCGCGTTTGAAGTTGGCGATTTTTGAGTAGCGATTTTGAATTTCTCGCATAAATCCTGATTCAGGGTCTTTTCGGGAATTTCAAATTCAAAACGAATTTCAAAAATCGCCAATTTCAAACGCGATTATCTCGACAACGATAACGATTCAGAATTTACTGTAAAAACAAAAAATGNGAATTTCAAATTCAAAACCAATTTCAAAAATCGCCAATTTCAAACGCGATTATCTCGACAACGATAACGATTCAGAATTTACTGTAAAAACAAAAAATGCTCCATTTTTCATGAATTTTCCGAATATATCATTTTTTCATATGATTGTATCTGAGTGGCCTGGTTCTTTAAAGGGGGGGGGGTGACAATCATGGGTATGCAACCTTTAAAAATGCCCATTTTGGCCTCCAGGAAATTTGGGCCTTCCGTAGGTTTTTTAAGACATCGTCTCTGGAAAGATTTGAAATTCCTTAGGCTCAAGGGGAACAATAACTCAACCCAAAGAGTGGGTTGAGTTGTTTAGGCCTAAGACCTAAGCCTAAAACCTAAGCCTAAGGCTTAAGCCTAAGCCTAAGACCTAAGCCTAAGACCTAATCTAAGGCCTAAGGCTAAGAAAAGTCCCATAGATTTTTTGTTTGAGTTGTATGGGTTGAATTGTCATGGGTTGAGTTGTTCTGGGTTGAGTTGTTCGAGTTGAGTTGTACGGGTTGAGTGGTCCGTAGGTTGAGAGTGTCTACCCCCGACAAAAAGTACGACAACTTGCGGTCTCGAGTCGTACTTTTTAATGCATTTTGAATGAAAAAGTACAACAACTTGCGGCTTCATGCGATGGTACGACAACTTGCGGTCGGCCTAATGTTGACTTTTGCGACGTCGACTTCTGTAACATCGGTGCGCGAAGCATGCGTCAGGGCTATTATGTCAAAAAATTACCCTTTTCCGATTAAATCATTTAAAATTTTTTGATTGGCAAATGTCACCCTTATAATTGACCAAACCTTACATCATTGGACAAAGGTATAGTTAAAATTTGAGTACAGTAGGGGACAAATATGTAACTAGCCACCAATATGGAGAAGCAATTTTCGAACTTTTGACAAAAAATGGTATTTCTTTCAAAAAATCAAGCGTAAGCTACTTTACTATTTTTTCGACCTTCGGCCAGAATGAAAAGTGCCGCTCCCGAGCCTCCCCTGCAACTACGTCCTTGAGGGGGGAGGGGTAAGAGAGGGATTGCTACCATAGGTAGATAAATAGAGGGAGTCTCCCCCTGACCCATTCACTCATGAATGGGTCAGGGGAGACAAAATTTATGGGGACTATGCATCAGGGGTCTTCTCACCCCACCACCTTGCTAACCTATGGTTGCTATAGTCTAATTTGCAATCAGATCATTTTTTAATTTTTTTTTAAATTTCTTTTTTTATCCCATTTGTTTTTATCACTTAAAAGAAAACTTTATTGATTATTGATTTTCATAATATTGTGCAATAGTTTCTGATCAAAGAACACGTCTTCTCATTATTTGTTACATTTTTAAAAAATAAAAGTAATTGTCATTTTCCTACAACTATCCTTCTTGCTTCATCTGAAAAAATGCATCAAATGGTTTTTACTCTTTTATTTTTACTCGTAATTTTATTCAACTTTTCTATCTCTTATAAAATTTTGGTATTCAGTCCGACTATTAGTCGAAGTCATATGATTTCGAATGGAAGGATAGCGGATGAGTTGGCCAAAGCTGGACATGATGTGGTAGGTAGAAACACAGTATATACCGTATTTCTTCTAAAATAACCCCCGGGGTTATTTTTTCAATCCTCCAAAAAATTTTTTACATGTCAAAAATTGACGAAAAATTGCCTAAAATTTTGACAAAAAATCGTAAAAAATAGGCATTTTTTGTTAAAAAATTGCATTTTTGATGAAAAATGGCAACATGTGGACATTTTTCACGAGAAAAATTTTCTGGGAGGTAAAATTGTTAAAAATAAAGAAAAATGATACTCTTGGGGATTGAGTTATTTTACCCCAAGTTTTTCACTTGAATTCCGAGAATTTGAGGGGGGAGTACACTCACAAAACAGATTTAATTCTTGGGGCTTATTCCCCATAAATGCAAGGGTTAACCCCCGAAAATACAAGGGTTAAGAGTTATTAACCCCCAAACCAGATTTTTCTTAACCCCCATATTTTCGGGGATTAACCCCCAAAATTTCAGTGGTTAACCCCCAAAATTTCAGTGGTTAACCCCCAAAATTTCGGGGGTTACAAAATAGAAGAATGCAAAAAGACGCTGGGGGTGGGTTATTTTTTTCAACCACCCTCAAAAGGGGGGGGGGTTATTTTAGAAGAAATACGGTAGTTATCCCCATAGACATAACCAAAGGGATAGTGGGATGGGGAAATAGTCTATATGTTAGAGTTTTATCTAACCGAGCTAAAAAATCGTTTTATCAGTTTGAAAATCAATTAAAATTTTTTTGTTCAACACAAAGCCCCAGCTCTGAAAGAATCGAGCTTTGGAACGGACGGGAACCAACAAATATCTGCGATATTTCGAGATGTTGCCTGTGAATAGCAAAAATTAATCGAATTTTTAGACAATTTTCGAACCTGAATATCACATTAATGCCTCTACTTTGCAATCTGTAAAATATGCGAAACGTTTATCTGCTGGAGAATTTTACAATGATCTCCCTCCAGCTTCAAAACTTTTTGTGGAAAATTCTTTCCGAGAAACTAGTATATTTGATGGTTGGAAAGGAAATACCATATTTTTTAAAGCGATGAATAATTTGTGTGAACGTAAAGTTTTAATTTTATTCATAAAGAGTATACTAAAGAGGGTGGCATGTGCGTGCAATCTCTCCTCTCCTACAAACATAAAAAAATGAGAAAAAGTCTTTTGACAACCTTTTTTTATTGCCTCGCTTCTTTGTGGTAAAAAAATTTGAGCCCAATAACCTTCCCTTGATTTAGAGAGCTTTTCGAATACTTGTCAAAGTTTTTAAAGGGAGTGCAGATAATAGTTCATTCTCGACAAAAAAATTTTTCCTCGATATGACTTATATAGGGATAATTTGATGCGAGGAATCAATTACGCGCATTCCCGAGTCTTGAAAATGCTTCCCTGATTCAGGGGAATAAGAGTGTATATTGAAGCGAAAATATGAAAATTTTGGATTTTTCTTCTAAAATCATCCTTCTAAGGGTTATTTTATGCGTGAAATCGATTCAGCGCATCCCCGGAGCGTCAAAATGCATCCTTGACCATCGTCCTTGAAAAATTATATTTATACCACAACGCTTCGAAGATGCGCTGAATCGATTTCTCGCATAAAATAATCCTTAGAAGGATGATTTTAGAAGAAAAATCCAAAATTTTCATATTTTCGCTTCAATATACACTCTTACTTCCCTGAATCAGGGTCGGGGAAGCGTTTCCAAGCTTCGGGAATGCAATCGATTCTTCGCATCAAATTACCCCTATATAGGTCATATCGAGAAAAAATTTTTTGTCAGAGAATGGCCTATTATCTGCACCCCCTTTAACATATATTAAATACCTTTCTACAAAAATTACAATTTTTTGAATTTTTTTTAGAACTACTCAAAAAGACGGATGTGATTGACGGCTTAAAATCAGAAAATTTTGATATTTATTTTGGTGAACAATTGAGCTTATGTGGTACAGGCTTATCTCATGTTCTTGGAATTAAAATTCATTTATGGGTGTCTAGGTTAGTAATAATAAATAAATAAAAATTAATCCAAAATTTTTTAAGCACTCCATTGATGGACTACATGAGTTGGCTTCTTGCTGCCCCAATGCCCTTAAGTTATGTACCCACCGTTGCAGAAATTGAATTATCTAATCAACTAACTTACTATGAAAGAACGCAAAATATTCTGGCTCATTTATTGATTAATTACCAATTTTCTTCGTCTAATGCAGAAACAACCGCAATTTTTCGAAACTTTTATGGGTATAAAAATTTTGAAAATAATTTTCAGGGTGGTCCAAAACTGGATTTTTGAAGTTTTTCGGGAAAATTTTTACCAAAAATTTTTTTTCTAAAATAGCCTTATGGTAAATTTACTATGCGAGAAACCGTAAAATCCATCCATGGGGTCCCATTTACGTTTTAAGGTTACACGAATTGGGGAAACTTGAAAATGCTAAACTGTAGTAATGCTCGCAAAATATTTCTCGCAGAGATAAACCTCCATAAGGTTACATTCGAGTCTCGATATAGTGACATCCCCATGGAGGGTTATCGAATTGAAGGGGGAGTCACTATATCAAATTTTTTAAAGAAAAATTCACTAAAAATTGAGATTAAATCAGATTTCCTCGAGCGACCACAAAATGTGGTCACTCGAAGAAATCCGATTTTACCTCAATTTTTTGACAAATTTTTTCGATTTGGCGAATTTCGGGGGAGGGGGTCACTATATCGAATTGAAAGAAGGTATCACTATATCGAGACTCAGCTTTAAAAAATTTTCGAAAAATTTCAAAAATTCGTTTTTTAGTCACTCTGTAAAAGACTCATTTTAGTCCAAAATTTCCAAGTGTTGAAGAAATTGCTAGAGAATCGCCTTTAACTTTTGTGATGACAGATGAATTTGTTGATTCTCCAAGGCCAACTTTACATAATATTGTGCATATAGGAGGCTTGGGACTTGAAGAAAATAATCAAATCACTGAAGAAGCAAGTTTTGGAAAAAAGTAAAAAAATTGGTGGCCCCTCTTGACCAGCGAGTCAAGCAGGGCCAGGTCTGTTTTTCGCTTTAATAAACAGATTTTGAATGAGGAATTTAAATCGTTAACCCCTAGGAGATATTTGAGAAAGAAAATTGCATGAAAAATTTAAACGTGTTTGTGTATTGAAACGAAGGGACTGATGCCGTTTAAAAGGACGGTGCTCGCTCTAACAATTTTGAAGGAAAGATTTTCGTGCCAATAATTAGATTTAATTGCAATTCAGGCAATTTTGTTGAATTTGTAAATGTTTTTCAAAAAAGTTTTTTGTTTCAAACTTTTTGAGACGCTTTGTTGAGATAATAAAAAATTTTTATACAAACATTTTGGTTGTTTTTCTTTCAAGTGTTTCAAAAAATTTGAAGCAAAAAACTTTTGAAAAACAATCACAAATTCAACAAAATTGCCTGAATTGCAATTAGATCTAATTATTGGCACGAAAATCTTTTCTTCAAAATTGCTAGAGCGAGCACCGTCCTTTTAAACGGCATTAGTCCCTTCGTTTCAATACACAAACACGTTTAAATTTTTCATGCAATTTTCTTTCTCAAATATCTCCTAGGGGTTAACGTTTTAAAATTTACTTTCAAAACAAAAGTTGTTCGCCACAACGTGAACTTTGTTTTAAAATTTTTTTGTTCAAAAGTGGACTGGTCCTTTAATTATGAAAAGTATTTTTTAGCCATTCAAATCAGAACTATCAAAAGGCCAAACAGGCGTGATTTTTATTTCACTCGGCTCTAATGTTGCGACTACTTATTTACCTTATGAATTTAAAAAGAATTTCATTGATGCACTCAAATCTCTTCCCGAATATCATTTTATTATGAAAATTGAAAAAGATGACAATGTAAGTGATCGTTTTGTATATCCATGTTAAAATGATAAATTTCTAGGAAATCCCCGAATTTTGTAAAGGCATACCAAATATATACCTCACATATTGGGCGCCGCAAACATCGATTTTATCCAACCCTAGAGTATTAGCTTTTGTTACACATGGTGGTTATAACAGCATGTTAGAAGTGGCAAAATTTGGAGTACCGGTTTTAGTGCTCCCATTTTTTGGGGATCAATTCAGAAATGGCAGGGTCTCGGAAAGGAATGGCTGGGGAAAGGTTTTTAACAAAGTCAAGCTGTTGCATGGATCAGAAGAATTTTTAGAAGCCATCAAAGATGTTGTTATTGATGAAAGGTGAGTGATGAAAAAATTCATTAAAGGGGGTGCAGATCTGGGGTCAATCTCGGTCGAAAAATTTTTTCTTTCAAGATCAGGATCAAAATCTGACGTCAGATTCGTGTTCCCTGCTTAAAATTAAGAAGTCAGTTTTCGAAAGAAAAAATTTTTCGACCGAGATTGACCTCAGATCTGCACCCCCGCCATTAAAGGGAGTGCACGTGCGGTACGCTTTTTGAAAAAAATTTTTCTCCAAGTTAGCTGATTTTTGGTACTCGGGGGTTTTCAGGCACGAAAAATCGATTGTAGTAAGTTCCGAGGTTCAAAAAAATTTGTATGATCCCCTAAGAAAAAATTAATTTAACATGGTACCCCGATAGGGAGTCATGAAAATTTTTTCGTTACTCGGAACTTGTGCCAATCGATTTCTCGTGCCCGAAAACCCCTCGAGTATCAAAAATCAGCCAATTTGGAGAAAAGATTTTTTCGAGAAGCATACTGGGCGTGCACCCCCTTTAAAAAATATTTTTTCAGCTTTAAGAAAAACGCAAAAAGGACATCAAAATTGATTCAAACTAAACCGTTTTCGGCCGCTGAAAGGCTTGTTAAGTTGACAGAATTCGTTGCTGAAAATGGTGGCAAACTTCCAGAGTTGCAAGTCGAAGGGAGAAAGTTATCTTTTATTGTTTATCATAACTTAGATATTTTTGTACCTGTTGCAATAGCGGGAATTTTGTTTTGCTATATTTTCCTTTATTTGACTTATTTAACTATGCGAAAAATTTATGAGCAATGCTCAGAGTATAGAAAAATAAAAACACATTAGATTTTGGGCGCATAAAGACGAAAATTTCCTTTAGACTGCCGTGCTATAAGGTTTACGATCCCCCCCCCCAATCCATCTATGGCTACAATTGCATTAAAAATTCTCTATTGTACCCCTGCGAAAAAGCAGGGGTACCCCCAATTTTAATAAAAAGTTTAAAAAAAATTTATTTACGGGAGTTTATCTTCCAAAATCTAATCCATAGTGCGCGTACTATTCCTCTAACGATTACTTTTTAAATTAGGCTAAAAGAGTTTAAGGATCCTGAGAAAAACCGTTTTGAGTGAGCGATCAGGGGTCAAAAATTTTGTGCTCCTACTACATTAACGCACCTCCAACACCCAGATTCATCTCAAATTGCTAAATTGGGGGGGGGAGGAGGAGGAGGAGTCACTATTGACGGGGGGTGGGGTCACTATAATTCGGGGTTTGAATGTAATGATAGGCAAAAAATTTTCATGTATTTTTAATAGGAGGTGTTGCTTTTTTTCAACTTCCGGAAATCGAACCTTCCCCGCATAGATGAATTTTTCTTCACTTACCCCTGCGCCATTAATCTACTTATAATTCCCACAAAACATATCCTAAACAATCCCTAGTTTGATACAATTTAAAAATATCATTAATTGAATTTCCATAAGAAATGATTGATCCATTTCTTGCTTGTTGATTTCCTTCATCAAATGTAACAGACTTTTGGCTAGGTGCATATGAGGAAAGTCTAGTTTCTGAGCGTGCTCTTTTCAACGGGTAGTTGGTTCTTTCAATACTATTCGACGAAGATCGTCCATTTGTAATTCTGGTTGTAGTTTCTAGTATGTACTCTTCTTTGAATTCGGTTCCTTGTGTAGGATTTTTTATATGTTCGGATTTGTAGATGTTTTCTTGGCTGATTGTATGTCTAGAAAAGAGAAAAATTTTTATTGTGCATTTGTCAATAGAAAATTTCATTACTCATTGTGAATTGGCAAGCGTCACTTTGATCTCAAATGGTCGAGGGTTCGATCTCATCAGGGTCAAAAATTTTTTTGACCGATAAAAAGTTGTTAACACTCGTGGGCACCTTGATCACTTGTGTTTATTTCCAGATATTTTGATACACTGAATACAATGTTGTCATTATTTTTTTGAAAAAAGTCAATTCAGGGGGGGGGGGGTCTAGAGCCCCATTTTTACAGATACCATTTTAGAAAAATATCTTTTAGTATTTTGAGTATATCTTGTCGTAGGAATTGTTTTGAGAGGTGGTTGACTACTCATGAGAAAGCTGGTGATCCGCCCTACAACTTTTATATAGGCACCTATAGAAAGTTTTTGCTTCAATAAAAAGGAAATTGCAAATCTCTGCAAAAACTCAGTGCCCTATATTACTCGAACAAACCCTAGGGGAAATTTTCCTTTTTTATAAGGGAATTTTTCCCATGAGCGATCGAACCCTCAACCATTTGTGTGAAAGTAAGAAACTTGCCACTTCTCTACGGGTGATGAATTTTTATCTTGGTGGGAAATGCTTTATATTTTTACATTTTTTTGTCATCTTACCTTATAGGTTTGCGTGACCTTTCTTCTAAATACCCGGAAGAATCACTACTGAATGTTGTAGTGCTAGCTGCACCATTTGGTATAGTCCGTAAGACATTCCAACCTTTTCCATTTATTCCATTTATTCCACCAGCCGAATTTATATTCAAGGTTAATGGTTTTCCAAGACTTGATTCTTGATATGGAACAAGAGCTCTATCAGAATTTGGGCTCGTCATATTAGATCTCTGAAAAATCATCGGACTAGTGCTTCGGCTTCTTTCATAAGAAGTCATTTCGTTTGGCCCGACGAAGCGTCTTTCTTCCCAATCATAAGTGACTTCACGGCGGACTCTTAATAAAGGAAATTTAGCATAGTCTTCAGGATCAATGCTAAAAATCCCAGAATCTTGACTGCCTTCGGACAAAGCATTTGGAATATGAAAAGGTATGGAGCTCGACATTCTAGTAGACATAACCACCTAAATTTTGGCAATTGAAAAAATGTTAATCTTTTAAATATTTAAGAATAAATTTTAAACATAGATTTTATTCAAAATATAAACATAGATCTCGAAATTGAAAAAAAACTGAAAACAGAATTTGAAAATCTAAAATGCATTAAGTCAATAAAAAAATTGGCGTGGATCACAATTCGCACAATTCAATAAATAAAATTGAATAGGAACAAACATCGTGGGTAAACACATGCAAGAAATCCAACCTATCAGATATACTCATGTGACGACAAATGAACAATAGGGAGACGTTTTTTTGAAATGCATTATAAAGGGTCAATTTTTGCAATATAATATTTGGAAAAGCTATCAGAGGAATCTCTTCATCCACTCAAAACAGGAAAATGAAAATTTTTCTCTTTGGCCATTTATGTTTTTTTGGAAAAAAATTTCAAGATTTCAAGTTAAAACGATTTATCCTTGAAAAGATGGAATTTTTTCAGGTCCGGCTTACCTATAAGACCAAAAAACCCTGGTCTTCAACATGGTAGACCCAGTTAGAGGTTGGTCACTTGCTTAGATTACCCAGGGTTTTTGTTTTAAACGAGTTTTGAAATTCTTGATATTTGATATGCAAACAAAAATTAAAAATTTGATCAAAAAAAGTTTGTCGGTCCCCGCCCGTCCCAAAGCTCAATTCTTTCAGAGCCGGTGCTTTAAAATAATAATTGAAACCATTAGGGTTTTAAAAGTGTTGTAAAAATTGTTGGCAAAACCATAAGGGGGTCCATAGGAAAATTTTTTCATTCACCTTACCTTATTCTTAGGGGTAACCTTACCCCCATTGGGGTAAGGTTACCCCTAAGAATTGACAGTTTTCTCATAAAAATCCTAAAATGTTTGATTTTCGCTTCAATACACCGATTCCTTCCTTGAATCAGGGTCAAGGAAGCATTTTTAAGGTTCGGGAGTGACATTTTTACTTCGACATTTTTTCTGTTAAGTGCGTCCCCCAGGCGTAGTAGCTTCAAAACTTGTTTTGAACAGAACTCGAAAATCGACGATCCCCGGACATAGGTGTTCTTTTAACCCCTTAGGCACGGCTGTCCCATATATGGGACAAGTTTTCGGAAGCTGATAAAAAACGATAGTTAAGTCCGATAACATTAATTCTTTTTTGCATTTGTTAATTGAGTGTTGAAACGATTCAAAATCGAAAATCGCGTCGAAAAATCTTTTTTCCTCATGGAGATATCGACTTTTGAAAAAAGTTACCCTCACTTTTGGACCAAAAACAAAATTTTAAAAACAAAAATACATTTTTAAGGTTTTCTCATGATCCCAGAAGGCTAGAAAAATGGTTTTGGTCATTTTCTTAAGGTTTTTCGAGGCGAGGAATCTGAATTTGAAGTCCATTTTATGATAGGGGTTAACCCTAAAGAGTTACCGAAAATTAGTCCATTTTTAAAAATATATTTTTTCAGACGTAATTAAATGCCTTTCGATGAAAATAACATTATTTTTAAACAATATTTCATACCTGATAAATACGATAAAAGCCTTATTTTCAGTAAAACTCTGCAGGATTATATAGCCGTGCCTAAGGGGTTAAAAGTTACTCAGGATAGTCTAAATTATCGATTCATAATTCTATTTTTTCGATTTTTTCTCAATTAATTTTTGACCCGGTGTGCCCCAATTTTGCGAGGTCCCCCTAATTTTAGTCCATTTGAGTGAGTTGGTTGGGTCCGACTGTCCCCTCTCCACTTGTCCATGTATGCAGTAAATACGTGTTATCAAAAATTGAATTTTCTGCAATCCAAATGCAGCTTTATTTCTAATAAGATCAAGTATAAATTTGCAAAGACTAATCATATTTTGGGTGCTAAAATACAGGGTGCAGCAGATTAAACCGGTCACATGAGAATGTTCAAATGTTGGAGAAAATTGTTGATAATTTTCTCAAGCGGTTGAAAGCTTGTATAGAAGCTAAGGGCGGTCATTTTGAATAGTTTTGTTTATAATTGTCGTTTTTGTTATGGTTCAATAAAAAATTCCCTATAATGCTGTGTGATCATGAACATTCTCATGTGACCGGTTTATTTTGTCTTACCCTGTATATCAATTAATCTTTCAACTGTCTGTGTTAAATTAGCATTAGAAAAAATTAAATTAAAAAGCCCATGTTTATGATATCCAACATTTCTCTCATATGATTGCTCATTCAATAACAGTTTTACTTTTACTCTTAAATGCTATTGTTTACTCAATCTTATTATATTTTTGTATGGATTCCATTTTGCTTAATTAGTATTGCATGCAACTCGATTATTTTCTATATATTGTATAGTAAAAGGAAAGAGGCTGTTTTAGGCAACGGATTCTTTACATTATGTCGATATCTATGCATAGTTGAAATTTTACAAGTAGGTGATGGCGCAAAAAAAGATTTTTGTGATTTTTGGGTCAACTTTCTCAAAAAAATTTTTTTATTCAGAATGACTCATGGATGATTTTCTATGCGAGAAATCGGTTATTAATCAAATTAAATTTTTCATGGATGAAGGTCAGAGAAGCATTTTCAAGCTTCGGGAGTGCGCGCAATCGATTTCTCGTATCAAAATTACCCTAGAAGGGTTTTTTCTACGAAAATTTGAGAAAAAAATTTTTCGAAGATCTGGCTGTAAAAGTTACCCCTTTAAAAATCTTAAAAAATCGCTTAAAAATTTTTTTCAAACATCAGGCAAATTCATGATCGGGGGAAGCTTTTTTGAAAAAGTTGGCATAAAAATTTTTTTGCTCCACTCTGTAATTTTTTATAAAAGATAAAAAATTTTATTGTAAAATTTAGACAGTAAATTTTCAAATCTTCTGGGGATTTCCTTTACATGGTATTCTGACTAATGAGTTTTATTTGCCTCTAAGAATTGTCATTTCTCAAGCCGGTTGTTTTTTGTTGATGTTAGTATCATATCCTAGAAATTTTTTATTTGCATTAATGGCGGTTAATCGTATTTATATCCTGAGTGGATGGGATCGAATAGGAAACGTAATTTTTGGTGTTCCAGGATTTCACCGACTTTTAGTTTGACCGACCAAGTCTTTTCACCGACTTGCATTTCACCGACTAGTATTTCACCGACTTTTTTTTCACCGACCACTCTTTTTACCGACTAGTAATTTGACCGATCATCATGGGCCTTAGGCCATAGGGTTAGGCTCAGGACTTAAGCCTTAGTTTCAGGCCTAGGCTTATCCTTAGGCCTTAGACATAGGATTGGGCATTAGACTTAATGCTTATGCCTTAGGCTCAGGCCTTAGACCTAGGCCTTAGGCTTAATGTTTAAGGCTTAGGCTCAGGCCTTTGGCCTAGGTTTAGGCCATAGGCTTAGGCATTAGGAAGAAGGTTTAGACTAAAGGTCTAAGCCTAAAGCAAAAGTCTAGGCCTAAGGCCTATCTTATCCTTAGGCTTTAGACTAAGGCCTTAGGCTTAGGAATTCTTAAACTTTTCTAATTAAATAAAAATTAATGTTCGATGAAAAAAGTCGGTGAAAAAAAAATCGGTGAAACACAAGTCAGTGAAATCCTGTGGAACCGTAATTTTTATGTCAATCTATAATATTCGTTTGCAGACACTTTTCAACAAAATTATCAAATACACGTTTATCATATTATGTTGCATGAATGTTATCATGTGGGCTATAATCACATTTACTTGGACATCAGAGTATGTAGCATAGGGTGGTCAGTAGAGTGTATAGGGGGCAGGGGTCAAGTTCAGTCTCAAACTGAAAATTTCTTTAAAAAAATAAAATTTTGGACAAAATCTGAAAAATTTATTCAACAAAAAATCCTGGTAAAAGTATTTGGGAGCATCCTGATCACGATCCAGTAAAATTTACAGGATGTACGTAAATTATCCGACCCCCCCCCTATTGTGGATACTTTTCACCATAACTTTTGATAGAAACATCTATACATCGAGATCTTGGTGTCTTTTTAAAGCTCACGTTCATAGCTTTAAAATGAGACCAAGATATGGCTCGGCCACGCTTCGAGTATGGTCGGCCTCGTACTCTACCACCCTTGGTATTTAGATAATTTTTATATGTGAGCTCTGTTTTTAGCTATAAAACAAATGTCGACTTAACAAATAACGATACCTTTTTTCAACTAGCTTGTCATACCGGTAGTGATGCAAGGATAACTTTTAAAAATGAGATACAATTTGGGTTTAGAGTCTTTAATGTTTGTTTAGCGAGTGTTGCATATATCGTATGTTTTAAGCAAATGCTTAAGCTTAGAAAACTTACCTCGGGTAAGAATTAAACTAACATGAAAAAAATAATAGGAAAATTTGTATATTTTTTGAAAAATATAGTGTGTTTAAGCATGAGTTCTCCGATAAGCAAATTCGATTTCTTATCGAGGAAAATAAATTTTTGGCTACGGTCTTTTGTGAGTTGCTAGACATATAAAGATATTTTTTCTAACAATATTTTCATGATTTTTGAATAAGCCTGTGTATTAAAGCGAAAACCTGAATTTTCTCCTTGTGGGATTTTCAAAAAATAATAAGGCCATCTTGTAGAGCGCATCGAAAAACGGTAATACCCCAATTTTTGTGAAAATCGGAGATGTCCTTTTCGAGAAAATTCAATTCAAAGTTTACTAAAAATGACAAAAATTTGCATATTTTAAGCCTACGCCTAAGCTTATGACCAAAATTTGCATTTATGCAAATTTGTATTTTCGACCATTTTTAGCAAACTTTGAATTGAATTTTCTCGAAAAGAGCATCTCCGATTTTCACAAAAATCGGGTCACTGCCGTTTTTCGATGCGCTCTACAAGATGGCATTGTTATTTTTTGAAAATTCCACAAGGAAAAAATTCAGGTTTTCGCTTTAATACACATGTTTATTCAAAAATCATGAAAATATTGTAGAAAAAATATCTTTATATATCTAGCAACTTACAAAGACCGTACCCAAAAATCTTTTTTCCGATAAGAAATCTAATTTTCTTATCGGAGAACTCATGCTTGAACATCCTGTACTTGGACTGAACATAAAAAATAATTTTTTGAGTCGAAAATTCGATAAAAGAACGCGTGATTTTCACTTGTGAACTAAAGAAAAAAAAGTTAATCATTGGCAATTTTAGTTGCAGACCGGTCAGACCGATTTATGGAGGTTAAAATGTGTACCGCAATGACTCTTGACACCCTCGTTAACATTGGAACTGCAATTTTCTTTCAATATTATATAAACCAAATGTTTGCTGGCGTACTTATAAGAGCTTTGTAAGTATAAAAAGACCCTACAACTATAGATGTGTAATGTCTGTATGTATTTACGGACGATCTCGGGAACGAGTGATTTAAAGGACCATTCCAGTAATTTACAACCATATGAAAAATGATATATTCGGAAAGATCATGAAAAATGGAGCATTTTTTGTTTTTACGGCATGTTCTGAATCGTTGTAGTTTTCGAGATAATTGCGTTTGAAATTTTCAAGCTCTTCGTTGTAATACACAAACTTTTTGGAATTTTTAATCGATTTTTGCATCAATTTTTTAAATTTTCATAAATGAGCATTGTAGCAATTTTTTATAGCTAAATGAGACGAACAAAATGACACCAAAATTATCCAATTTGAACATTGTTTTGGGTTATTGAAACGAAAATTCTGATTCATGTTTTCGTTTCAATAACCCAAAACAATGTTCAAATTGGATAATTTTGGTGTCATTTTGTTCGTTTCATTTAGCTATAAAAAATTGCTACAATGTTCATTTTATGAAAATTTTAAAAATTGATGCAAAAATCGATTTTCCGCAAAAAATTCAAAAAAGTTTGTGTATTACAACGAAGAGCTTGTAACAAATTCAAAATTTCAAACGCAATTATCTCAAAAATTACAACGATTCAGAACATGCCGTAAAAACAAAAAATGCGCCATTTTTCATGATCTTTCCGAATATATCATTTTTTTAATATGATTGTAACTGATTGGACTGATCCTTTAAGTGGTTCGGAGCGCCGCTAGGATTTGCCTCTTGAAATCACCACTCGGAGTCGTCCGTTTCAGCCCTTCAAGATTCCAGGAACGCCGGAGACGCTTGGCCCCCGGTTCTTTTTATATAAATAATTTGTTGAGTTGATCATAAATTTGTAAGATTTTGCTAATGACATTTCAACAAGAAACCACATTTCGGGAGGGAGGGGCAAATCACTTTTTTTTATTTTCCAAAAAAATTTTTTGTATGCCAAATCAGATATTTGTAGGAGGAGTTGTCCATCAGGGCTGTCAAAAACGGTAAAAATAAAAAACGATAAAAATAGTTAAAAAATACGCTTTTTGACAGCCCTATTACGCATCCCAATAAATTCATTTTTATGTTTTTTAGTATACAGCAAGAAGACGCTAAGCGATTAGCTACTCCAATCCTATTGTGCATGTTTTCAAGTGATTTGCGAGAATCTATAAAAGATCGATTTTTCCCAAGATTTCTAAGAGCATCATCTCGAGTTATTATTATACAAAGTTCTGGCATACCACCAAACTTATAAAAATTTTGCTAATAAATTTCGAAAAGTATAAATAGTAGGGGGGAGGGGTTATATTTGTTAACAATAGCACGACCGCCCCGGTTTTTGGTATGCTTTAACACTACTTTTTATGCAGAACAAAATCGTAAAAAAAATTTTTGAAAAAAAGTGTGCCAATGTTGAACTATCAATGTAGGTGTACCCTGAAAATTTTAGTAAAATGACCATAACTCCTCGTAGGAATTGAATTGACAGATGGTCGCCCACTTATTGAAAAGTAAAAAAATGATAAATGGATTTTTTTCCATTTTTCAAAATCGAAAAAGAACTTTGTCCCCGAGGGGAAATTTTATATTTTTATAGGAACATAGGGACGGTTGTCCCCCTGCTCCACCTTAGAACTGCACTTTATTTTTCAAGTTTTCGGTGTAATACATCATTTATTTGAACAGCAAAACCCTATTTTTGGACTTTTCTAAAGAGTCCCCCTATGTTTTTTGTGCTGTGTGACCCTTTTTGACTTTATAAAATATTTGAATGTCATTTTTTAGTAAAAAATTATTTTTATTTTTTCAATATAACTAAATAAAAATTATGTATACAATTTTGTACTTTTTTGGTTAAGAATTTAATTAATGGCATAGATCACAACATTTTCGACAAGTTTCACGACATTCAACACATTCCGGAATTTGTTCATGGTCATCTCCACGGCATTGTTGGTGGTTTTGAGCAATACATTCACGGCATTGATTGATACAGTCGGTGCATTTTTGTTGGCCATTTTGGAAATATGAAAAATTATGATCTATACATATTTTTTGTGGGTCTTGGAAGTGATATTTGCTTCAATGGAGACAAACAAGTTCAAAAGGTACATTCTGCCTAAGGAACTTGGATCCAAGGGTGTAGCTATTAGGTTGTTTCATAAATTGTTGCCATGTATATTAGGTTTGTTCCATATGAGTCAAAAATCCAGCCGATTTTGAGAAATTTTTGAAAATTCGAGTTTTTTATCCCATGGAGTCAAAAACTCGAATTCTCTAAAAGTTCACTAAAATGGCTGATTTTTAGCAGCCGTGGGTTTTCGGGCATGGAGAACACGAATCTGAAGGAATTTTTTTATTTTGACCACCGGAAAGTACCCGTACGTTTGGAATTCCCATAAAATGGGCCACTTTGAAAAAATGTTTATTGACACGAAAACCTGCTCCATTCAAAAAGTTAACTGCACCATCGTATTCCTGAGAGCCTCTTAACCAATTTTGAAAAAAATTTCATCGAAAACAGCCTTTCTAGCGAGATATACTCCAAAAAGTAGCGATACGAATTTATGGAACAACCTAATAGGTCCGAATTTTCATGGAAGGGGTGGTCCACTTTTGAATTTTATCAACTCACATGTATTTTTAAAATTTATTGAAATTTCAAAGGGAAAATTGTTTAAATTTATTCAATTATCGAATTTTTTTGCTACGTCTTCACCCCCCCCCCCTTCCTTAGCTACGCCACTGCCTGGATCCCATGATCAAGGCATCACATGGATCTGGCCTCCTAGTCTCGACACTATTAAGGCCGAGGTTCACTTTCTCAACTCAAGTCAGATCATAGATTCCAGTTTCCGGGCTGGGGAGGGCGTGGGCTTGAGGTGTGTAGGAATGTAGTTGTTATAAACAACTCTTACCCATTTGAGATTTTACCCCCTCCCCCAAGAGATTTTGATCCTACCCCGTCCTTGTTCTCCTTGTCGGCAATTGCTAAAAGGCTTGAGATTTTGATGTAAAAAAAGAGATTTTCGAAAAAAAGTATTGATGAAGAAAAATGGAAGCAGATTTTCAAAGCCGATCTTCCCAATCTTTACATATTGGTCAGTAAAATTCTTTCAGGTAATTTTTTTCTATGATGCGCCTGCAATCTTCATGTTTAGTACCAGTTTCCAACGCATTTGTCGAGAGAATTGTTTCACTTTATTCCGCACAATGGGCGAGTACTAGAAATTTGTTAAAAGTTGAGAGGATCAAAGACTTAATTCAAGTAAAAGTCAACATCAATCTCTCATGCTCTGAAATGTATAGGATGCTGCATATTGTTTCTGCAATTTTCCTAGACCTTTTCCTTGCTCTTGCTCCCCTCCTTGTCTATCCTGTTTGCAATTTTTTAAGCATTATTGGCATCCTTTTGAGTCCCTAGGGCACTCACCTCGGCACATTTCATGACATAGCCGATTGGTGTGATGCTTTATTCGTGAACCTTGATCAGGTAATACTTCGCAAATTTCCTTACAGCCACTACAACTGCTTGCACAATGTTTGCAGTTTTTGTCGCCTTGGGATTGACATTGGATTAAGCAAAAATTGCAACTGAGTTGGCTTGGCATTTTGGATTGTGTTGGTCTAAATAGAATTAATTTCACTTGAAAAAATGACAGAAATGAAACTTTTGACCAAAAATCACAATTTTGGCAAATAATAGCCAGTACCGGGGGCCGAGTGCCTCTGGCGCTCGCGGAATCTCCGAAAGTGACTCTGAGCGGCATATGTACCCACAGATACATTGTTTTTTATGTTTACCTATAGGTACTATATTATTTTTTCGAAAAAATTGAAAATTTTTTTTGAGGGGGTACCTCCATAAAAGTGGTGTCGATTCTAGGCATGCTTGACAACATGGTGAGTTGTTGTCGGGTACTGAAAATTGTAAAGTGTGTTAAAGGACCAGACTAGGAGGAAAAAATTGTTTCCCTTACCTCCATTTTTTTGTCCACCATCATGACACGATGTGAGGGAAGGTGGTGGGTGTATTGAAGCGAAAATCAAACATTTTCGGATTTTTATGAGAAAACCGTCGGCTCCTAGGCTTTTCTAGGCTGGAAATCGATTGCGCGCATTCCCTAAACGTGAAAACGCTTCCTTGACCCTGATTCAGGGAGGAATTGGTGTATTGATCACCATCTCCTTCTCTATTGACCACCACCTCCTTGACCACCCACCACCTTCCCTGAATCAGGGCCAAGGAAGCGTTTTTACAGTTCGAGAATGCGCGCAATCGATTCCTCGCATAGAAAAACCTAGGAATCGACGGTTTTCTCATAAAAATCCGAAAATGTTTGATTTTCGCTTCAATACACCCACCCCATTCCCTGAATCAGGGTCAAGGAAGCATTTTCACGTTTCGGGAATGCGCACAATCGATTTTTCACATGATTTTACCCCTATATAGGCTGTTTTGGCACAAAAAATTTGTTTCGGAGAATGACCCACAAATGCTAATCATAGTAAAGGCTCAACAAAATTAACTCATTTTCCATTTGTTATGCACCATATCATTGTACTCGTTATCTATTTCACACGTGGGCTGCGGGGTGTCGTGACGACAAGGCAGGGTCGGAGGGTTGTGCCGAGGGGTTAAGGGGGTCGTACCGAGGGGTCAAGGGGGTTGTGCCGGGGAGAGGAAAGAGGGTCGTGTCGAGGGAGAGGAGTGATTTTATTATTTTGGTCTGTCGTTACGACCAACCAGGATTGTGGGGTTGTGCTGGGGCCAAGAGGGTTGTGCTTTAAAAAAAATTACGACAGACCACGCGCCCACGTGTGATCTATTTTTTGCCTATTTTTAATTGGAATTTCTGATTCTTCGTGAATAGTTGTATTTTCAATATTTTTGTAGATAGATTCTGTAGATTTTTTAGAAATGACAGTTTCCTATACACTAGATATTTCTACAACCAATACTAAAAGTGTTCTAAAGTTATTGTGCAGATGGAGAGGCAGTGTTTGGAAGGCTACCTTTTCTCAACTAGCAGTATGGACAATCTTATACATGTTAATAAGTTGTATGTACAGGTTTCTGTTGTCACCAAAATGGCAAAGGTATATTTTTAATCAAGGTCGTACGAGCTCCAAAGTTTTGGGGGGGGGCCCTACCGGAAATTTTCAAAAATTTGCCTTGGTCCCCCCTTATAATCTGAAAATGCTCAGTAAATTACNTCAAGGTCGTACGAGCTCCAAAGTTTTGGGGGGGGGCCCTACCGGAAATTTTCAAAAATTTGCCTTGGTCCCCCCTTATAATCTGAAAATGCTCAGTAAATTACAATTTTTGTAGAAAATTTTGGACCTTTTTGATGAAAAAGTAGGAAATTTTGGTCATTTTTGGTGAAAAATCATAATTGGAGACCATTAGAATTTTTGAAATTTTTTTCAAAAATTTCCTGAAAAACATAAGAGGGGACCCTTATGTTTTTTTCAGCCTTCATTCGGGTTTGGGGGGGCCCGGGCCTCAGGGGCCTCAATGCACGTACAGGCCTGTTTTTGATCATAGACGTTTTTCTTCACACAATAAAATTTAAAACATTTTCTCAGCTAGCTAATTTTTCATTTTTTGGGCTCTCATTTCTCCAAAAATTTGCCAGTTATTAATCTCACTTACCCATATCAGTGATGTTAAAAGCCGCGCTCGACCCAGACCCGGCCCAGATCGCGTTTTTTTTATGGACCTAAAAAGATGTACCGGGACGGGGCAGGTAATTTATCCACCCGGGTCGTAATATCGCGGCCGTTTACCACCCCTGATTCATACTCATAGTCGGCTCACCATAAAATTAAAAATTACACTTTTTAGATATTTTGAAGCCCTAGCCATTTATCTAGACAATGATTTAAATGTGACTTTACCCCTAACTTTTATGCTTGGTTTCTTTGTTTCTTTTGTTGTTAGTCGTTGGACGTTGATTTTACGAGAAATTGGATGGATACATGAGTAATTTTTGGCGCCGAACTGTTTGGGGACGGACTTTTGGGGATGTGACATTTAGGGACGAAATTTAGATTTTTAAAAAAATACAATTTTATTATAAATACAGAAACGGTTTAAATGTATACAGAAAGCTTTAAATGTCTCATATTTTTCATTCTGAAATTATTTTGTCTTCATCATATGTTTCTTCGTCCCCAAATGTCACATCCCCAAAAGTCCGTCTCCAAATGTCCGTCCCCAAATGTCACATCTCTAAATGTCCGTCCCCAAACAGTCCGGCGCCAAATTTTTCAGCCAGTTAAAAAAATGAAAATTTAGAGCTGCCATAGCGTTTGCAACTTTTATAAAAGAAAACGATAATGACTCGAGAATGCTCAAAAGGAGCCTCATTCGCTATATGGTGCTGCATCAAGCACTAGTGCTTCGGGATATTAGTATGCAAGTTAGGAAGAGATTTCCGACTTGGGAAACTCTTGTTGCTGCTGGTATGTTTCGCTATACCACTCTTCACAAAAATGCAAAAAAGTAGTTGAGTATTTTGCAAAAAGTATTTCACAAAATGGACAAAACTTTTGCGCGTTAGGACAGAATTTTTACCCCCCCCCCTCTGTAGTCTGAAAAATGTGTTTTGTCTTCATATTTCAGTGTTAATAAATTTTAAAAACCTTAAAAATTTCCGCAAATGGGGTCCACAAAGGGGTACGCCCATGAATCATTCTGGGGATTTAGACCCAATAGGTTTCAGGCCCACTAGGCCATTGGGTACACAGATGAGAACTCTGAGACACATATAGAGCCTCATAATCCAGACCCTGGACCCATTTTAGGACTCTGATATGTATGTTACCAAAACTTATTTCAAGAAATAAAATTTAGGCCTACTAACAAATTCCGAAATGAACAAACTACGAAAAATCGATGATATTTATAGTCAATACTATACTCCTATTCAATGGGTAAATGGACATCTTTATAAAGCTCATTTGGAAGGAAAAATCAGAAGTGAAAAAATTTTAGACTCATTGCTGAAGGTATAGCTAAATTCTTAAAACTATGCCAATTTTTTGTTTCAGGAAGTTCAAAAATTCAGAGATGGCTTATCATCGCTTCTACGTTATGACTGGGTTCCTATACCTCTTGTTTATCCTCAAGTGATTATTTTGGCTGTGAGGCTTTATTTTATCATATGTTTGGTCTCAAGACAATTTCTTATTTCTGAACATATTGAACAAGATCGAATAAGCAGAAAAATAACGACGGTATTTTTTCGTGTAACATCTTTACTTTTTTTGTAACATAATTACTTTTTTTGTAACATCTTTTTGGTTGTAACATTGAGTATTTTTTTTGTAACATCGAAATCTTGTAACATCATTTCCGAACTTATTTTTAGACACCATATCGGGGTATTTATTAAAAGCATCAATGTAGAAGAAAGACCTTTTACTCAGTTTGAGATCTGAGCTCCAGTTCTTAAAAGCTCGGTTACAAATCCAGACGATTCGATTCTGAAGACACAGAAAAAGCCGTGGTACAAGCCTAAGGCCTAAGCCTAAGGACTAAGCCTAAGGACTAAGCCTAAGCCTTAGGCTTCAACTTTGACGCTTTTAATAAATACCCGGTATGATGCCCAAAAATAAGTTCGGAAATGATGTTACAAGATTTCGATGTTACAAAAAAAATACTCAATGTTACATTCAAAAAGATGTTACAACAAAAAGTAATTATGTTACAAAAAAAGTAAAACATGTTACAAGAAAAAATATTTTCGGCAAAATAAAGGTCAAATTTAAGCAGAGAGCATTGAATTTGGGCCTACTCAAACTCACTAACAAACGCTAAAAGGCCCCTCCTTCTAGGGGATCGACCACACCTGAACAAGTACTCCCCTCAACTTTTCCCGGAGCGCAATCGGTCCAAAAAAGTTGACAACAAAAAAAGTTCGTAGGTTGAGCATCTCGCGATAGAACTGCAATAATCAAATTTTTTTGCGCGGTTGATCTTCAGCGCGCGATTGACCCCGAAAAAGTTAGTGGGGGGGGGGTGTCGAATATTCCTTTTTGACTATTTTCTAACAATTTAACTTCCGGTGGCTGTTTTGCTACGTTTACACTTGAGATTACGATTCTTCCTAGTTTTTCGTCTAGCTCTTCATCACTATCTTCATCTCTTCTGCTTATAGAGGTATTCACTTTCGTAGTAAAACGGTTAAACTCAGTGTTATTTCGGATATTTTCAGAGCTTTTTGATCTTCCTAATGGTGGTTTCTTAAATCCGACTTGCGGTTTTCGCCCATTATTTGTTTTCTGAAATGAGTTATTTTTATTAAAAGTACTTGTTTGATCTGTTTCCTTTGATGCTTTGCACATTGCTGGATGGTGTCTACCCTTGCATTTGTAACAGATAATTATACTCCGGCAATCTAAGGCACGGTGTCCTGGTAGTATGCAAATGGTACATAAGTTTGAGTCTAATGTTTTACTTCGTCGCTCATCAAATGTCTTATAACGTCGACAAATCTCAGTAAGGTGTTCGCCTTTGCAAAATCTGCATTTTCTTATCCTTTGTCTATTCAATGAATTGGCTCTATTTGGTTGTTCTTTCCATGTTTTTACAGCTAACGTGTGTATTGGAGATTTCATAAAGGATCTAGTCTCACGATTAGAATATCTTTGGTTGTTTGGTCTTCTTCTTTCATCTTTCCTTGGATCATGTATCTCTTGTTCGACTCTCTCCATGCATTCTTGTGTGGAAAGTGTTCTTTCAGCATATTCTCGCATTTTCTTAACCGTCCAACCAGGATCAGACATTTTTTGTTTGTAGACTTCTCTCAAAAGCCAGTGTGGAAGTTTACCCTCAATGAGCATCATTATTGTAGGGTTCTCAAGATCCTGGTTTAAGTCTTCTAATTGACGGCAAATTTGCTCTATTCTGCGAAATGTTCAACAGGGAGTACACCTAAACAACTTCACCCCAACCCACCCTAATTTGTGGGTTGGGGTTCTCTCCCCCCACCAATTTTACAAAATTTTAGATAAATTTATGGATACCCTTTACAACTATGCTACAATTTATTGTCTATATGGGATGGATGAAAGTCGCAGAGGCACTCATGAACCCCTTGGGAGAAGACGATGATGATTTGGAGTGTAACTATGTTATCGACAAAAACCTCATCGTAATAAGATGATTTTTTGCATTGCGACAATTGTACTTTTTAGACAGGTCTAACGCTAGTTGAACAAGGCCAAAAAGACCTCCCTGATTTAGTAAAGGATAATTTTTGGGATAGCAAAACTATTGCCCCACTTTACAGGTTAAATGCAGCTAAAAGAAGTGTGCATCCTCTTCAAGGCTCAGTTTCAAAAGTCAAGTATCAATTTTTTTAATTTTAAAAGTATCAAAAAATTTTAGTCTGGTCAAAAATGCCCATACCATAACTATGATTCCGAATAGAACACAATTGCCAGATTTGACTGAAGAAGAATTGGTAAGGGGCTATCCAGAAATCATGTTTCCAAAAAACGCAATTTTTGACCCCCCCCCCCAATTGTAACTCAAAAATGACTAAAAATGAAGATAATTCAGAGTTGCCATATGTATAGGACTTCAGCTGACTCCCCCCCCCCCTCCTTGGAAAAGTAATTTTTCTATGCCACCTAAGGAAATAAAATTTTGAATCTTTAAAAAAAATTAAAATTTTATAGCAAGCTTGTACAAAAATCGTGAAGGTAGAAGAGCATGAAGGTGCTAAAAATGTACACAAAAAACTTGTAGATCCGGATAATGCTTTAAAAAGGTTAGTTTTTGTCGAATTTTTAAAAAAATTTCGAATTTTTAGAGCTTCTCGTAAGAATTTCACGCAGATTCATGAAAAAAATCAAACATTGAGTGCCCCTGGTAGTGAAAGAGCTTCTGTGAATGGAGGTAATCTCAAAAAGGGTCAGAATTATATTTTTGGGGAGAAAGTTTTTAGTCGGTCTACTCCATAAGTCGCGGGAGGGGCAGTTATGCACCTCTTTCATGTTCATGATGAAAAAATTTAGATATCGAAAATGGTCAATGATTGGGTAGAATCTCTTCAATTATTTATTCCATAATAATTTTTCGTTTAATTCATATAAAATAAATCTAATTAATACAATCTCTGGTTTCTCCTGGCATTTGGCCGGACCTACAATTGCTGAAACATTCGCGACATTGCTGACCATGTCCAAATTGGGTACATATTCGACGACATTCAGCACGGCAACCAGTTTTTTCTTGATCTTGTCCCTTGTTTTGTCCTTCTCTCATAGTTTCATTACGAGTGTCTTGACGACACTGAGCAAAACATGCTCTACATGCTTGAGACTTTCCTTCTTTTTGCCCACCTTGCTCCTGGCCTTGATCTTTCTGGCACACTGCTCGGCAACGTTCTCTGCATTCTGGATTTTGACCATGCTTTAATCCGATTTTCTGACTCTGTCTTTTTGTGCCATGCTGGTGCCCTTGATCTTCTTGATCTCCTTGTCCATTTGACTGGTCTTGTTTGCTATCTGGATGTTCGAGTCCTTGTCCAATGTTTGGAACTTGATCTTTTTGCACTTGTCCTTGTCCATCTAGCTGTCCTTGTCCACCACCCTGGCAACGTTTCAAACAATCACTGCAGTGCTTTCCAGTTCCATGAGCACATAATTCTCGACATCTTTGACAATCTTGTGCGACTGGTTCCTTTTCTTGCTCATCACTTCCTTGTCTAACTAGTTGATCTTGTCCAGCTCCTTGGCAGCGGTTCACACAATCAACATTGCGCTTGCCTGCCATATGAGCACATAATTTTCGACACCTTTGAGAATTTTGTGAGCCCTCTTGATGTTCTTGCCTGACACTTTCTTGATCACCTTCTTGTACAGCTGACTGATCTTGTCCGCTTACTTGGCAGCGTGTCAAACAATCACTACAGTGCTTGCCTACTCCGTGAGCACATAATTCTCGACATCTTTGACAATCTTGTTCGACTGGTTGCTGTCTTTGATCATCACCTTGATCGCTTCTTTTACCAATCAGATGTCTCTGGACACCTCTATGGTTACAGCGGTTTAAACAATCCCGGCAAGCTTGCGTTTTTCCTAGACTACACACATTTCGGCACTGACCTTGGCATGCAGGGTCTTGATCACTTCCTTGTCCAGCCGGTTGATCATGCCCAGCTCCCTGGCAGTGGTTCAAACAATCTTGACATGCCTGGTTTTTTCCAATATTACAAAAACTTCGGCATTGATCTTGACAAGATTGGCTATCTTGATTTCGTTTAACTCTTGTTTCAGATGAGCACATTTCTCGACATTGGCCACATCTTTCATGACACCGGTCACAACTTGGCTGCCCAAGTTTCCAATTTTGGCATTGGACCTCACACAAGTTACAATATGTCATGCATTTTCGGCAAGAGCCAAGGGGTATAAGTTGTTGGCCTTCTTCTCCACTATGCTGTCCCTGGCCATCTCTTTGATCGCCTTCTTGACCAGTCAGTTTTTCTTGGATACCTCTTTGGTTGCAGTGGTTTAAACAATCTTGACAAGCTTGAGTTTTTCCTAAGCTACACACATTTCGGCATTGACTTTGGCATGCCGGGTCCCCTTGACCCTGCTCTTCTCTTGGTCCAGATGAACACATTTCTCGACATTGGCCACATCTTTCTTGACACCGGTCACAACTTGGCTGCCCAAGTTTCGAATTTTGGCATTGGACGTCACACAAGTTACAATAAGTCATGCATTTTCGGCAAGAGCCTAGGGGTATCAAGTGTTGTCCACTTTGTCCATCTCGATCAACGTCCAATTTGCCCAATGTCCACTGTCCAGCAAGCCCACTTTGGTTCCCATGTAAGTCGGGGTCTAAAATTTAAAACTATGTTTCGTAAACGGATATCGGTCATTAGGCAACAGCGGGTATTGGGCACATACTGCGCAAAAATTTCCTCCAAAAACTAATGACAGGGAAAATTTTTCATGTAATTTTAATGGTGGTTTGCTTTTACAACGTTTTATGAGTCGCTAAAATAAAATTTTCGACCCCGGTGCTAATAACATGAATGGCCAGCATTAATCCATGAGCGCCAAGATTGTTGAAACTTCGCCAAGAAACAGTGTTTATTGCATCGCAAAAAGCAATGCGTTCCAAAATTTTCATTTTTCTAACACAGCGAAAAACTGGTCAGAACATGAAATTACCTCAAACTTGGGTAATTAAACCGACGACTGGGTCGAATACTGGATCTTCTTTTCTAAAATCTTTTCCCTTTGATGCGTTTTGGCTGAAATTCTCACATAGAAATAGTGTGAGAGTAGACGAAAATGATATGTACAATATTCTTTTCATTCTATTTCGCATCTCTCATTAAATGGACAAACGATGCATATCTTTCTTGTCTGTTCTCGCACTATTTTATGTTGGAATTTCAGCCAAAACGTATCAAAGGGAAAAGACTTTAGAGAAGAAGATCCGACATTCGACCCAATCGTCGGTTTAATTACCCAAGTTTGAGGTAATTTCATGTTCTGACCAGCTTCTCGCTGTGTTAGAAAAATGGAAATTTTGGAACGCATTGATTTTTTCAATGCAATAATAAAAGAGAAATCATAAATATAAAAAACCGGTTTCTGTGTCCGTCTGTACGTCCGTGTGTAAGGAGATTTTGGGAACGGTAAATCGGATTGACATGCGGTCTTTTTTTAAAGTTATTAGATAGGGGTAGGTGTGCAAAAAAAAACAAAAAAAATTGGGGTCCCCCTAAAAAAATTTAAAAATTATTGAGTACCTCCTAACAATTGAAAAATGTGCGAATTTCAAAAATGGCTCCAAATCGACTAATTTTTCGCACTCGAGAGGTTTCGATTATGAGAACACGATGGCGATAATACTTTTTTTGAAAAAATTAAGGGGTTACACCCCTAAAAATTGAAAATATGGTGCAAAATTATCGTAGAAACATTCATGTGCATGTTTTCGTTGTAATACACAAAATTTCAAATCGCCAACTTCACACACAATTATCTCGAAAACGATTCAGAATTTACCGTAAAAATAAAAAATGCTCCATTTTTTATGAACTCCCGCACATCTTTGCCTACTCAAGGGGGAGTAAAAGGAGCATTCCTATGTAAGAACAAGCTTCTTGAAATTGACTTACCTCGATGGCCATATGTAACTGCCAGAAAAACTAGAAATATAAACAACTTCATGTTTGATACACAAAAACTACCTTACCTTTCCGTCACACACTCCTTATATACCCATCCATGTTAGATACTAAACTCAAAACAACCTAGATAGACACCAAAAAAATTTTTGAAAATCCCCAAAACATGTAAAGAAAAATACTGCTTATCAGTAATGACGCTATGGGTCAACAAGTTTATTTGCATGAAAATTATAAAATTTTGAAAGTGCAAATATTTGGTACTACTAAGCATTAGCTACCGCAAATGACAGGGCTATTTTTCCGAAAAAATTTTTTTCATAAAACTTTCTTAAAAAACTCCATATGGGTTTTTTTAGAAAATTTTATGGAAAAATAGCCCTGTCATTTGCGACAGTTAATGCTTAGTAGTAACAAATATTTGAATATGAAAGTGTTTTTCGAACTAGCTTATCAGAAGTTTATTTATGTGGTTTATTTTTAGAATTTGTTTTGACTTTTCAAGGAAAAATGGGATATATGTAAACATGAGAGCAAATTTTTAATTTTGCATGTAAACAAAAATGTTAATTGATTTTAAACATTTGCATGAACGAAATTTGCACGAACGAGTTTCCTTATTTTTAAGGGGCACTAGAAGTAGATTCTGCTCCTGATTCTAAAATAAAATAAAATGAAAACTTTGGCAAAAAATCTTACTTAGTTCATTTGTTTCGACATTTTTCGGTTCTGACGTCACTTCTTTTTTATCATTAGGTATAGATTCTCGTTTTTTAATAGTCCTATTTGGAAGTATTGGTGGGCCTCTTGAAGAGCTCCCCTTATTGGGCTCTAAATTTAAAAAAAGGTTTAAGAGACGCAGAACATTTCTATCGTGGTTTCAAAAACATCCGAGAAAAAATTTTTTAGATCGATCAACTTATCGTCCGTGCAAAAATGGCTTAAAGGACCAGTCGAGTAATTTACGACCATATGAAAAAAATATATTCGGAAAGATCATGAAAAATGGAGCATTTTTTGTTTTTACGGCATCTTCTGAATCGTTGTAGTTTTTGAGATAATTACGTTTGGAATTTTCAATTTGTTACAAGCTCTTCGTTGTAATACACAAACTTTTTTGAATTTTTTGCGGAAAAATCGATTTTTGCATCAATTTTTTAAATTTTCATAAAATGACCATTGTAGCATTTTTTATAGCTAAATGAGACGAACAAAATGACACCAAAATTATCCTATTTGAACATTGTTTTGGGTTATTGAAACGAAAATTCTGATTCATGTTTTCGTTTCAATAACCCAAAACAATGTTCAAATTGGATAATTTTGGTGTCATTTTGTTCGTCTCATTTAGCTATAAAAAATTGCTACAATGTTCATTTTATGAAAATTTAAAAAATTGATGCAAAAATCGATTTTTCTGCAAAAAATTCAAAAAAGTTTGTGTATTACAACGAAGAGCTTGTAACAAATTCAAACGCATCGAAAACTACAACGATTCAGAACATGCCGTAAAAACAAAAAATGCTCCATTTTTCATGATCTTTCCGAATATATCATTTTTTTATATGGTTGTAAATTATTGGACTGGCCCTTTATTACTTACCGTATATTTCCTGAATCTTCTCAATATCAGTATTGTGCAATTTCTTAGCTATATAATTACCAGATGAATCATTTCTTGGGATATATATAGGATAAATGATTGCTTCACTATTTGGAACATGATCCACACCAAGAACATGCCCAATTTCATGCGTTGCTATTTCAAGAAAATCTATATATTTTCCCCTAAATTTATAAATCCTTATATATAAAGCGCTTTGTTCGTTCGTGTGTATAGGTGATTTTTATGATGAACTCTAAATCGTTACCAACCCATACCACGATGTAGAGGGTGGTGAGACAGAAAAATGAGGGGTCAATCATGAAAATATCATTTTTGCAAATTTTCACTTCAATACACAAGCCTTCCCTGAATCAGACAAGTGTTTTTTGCTTCGAAAATGCGAAATTCGGATTCCCCGCATGTTTTTACCCCTAGAGGGGTCATTTACAGAAAAATTTCGGCGCTTTGAACTTTGGCATTTTGAGTCTTGTTAAGTGCGCTCCCCAGGTAACCCAGCTCAAAATCTTCGAAAAAATATTTTACGGTTATAGTTTAAAAATTTTTCAAAACTTTTTTTCAAGGGATACCCCCTAAAAAATGTTTAAGGGTATCCCCTAATTTTGGAAAAAAAATTAATTTTTGAAAAAAATTTTTACGGTTATGGTTACGTTTACGGTTAAAAAATTTTTTTCAAAACTTTTTTCAAGGGGGTTACCCCCTAAAAAATTTTTGAAAAAATTTTTTAAGGGTATCCCCTAATTTTTGAAAAAAAATTTTATGGTTACGGTTACGATTATGGTTATGGTACTGTTATGGTTATTTATGGTTACGGTTACGATTACGGTTATGTTATGGTTACGTTTATGGATATAACCATAGCCGAAATTAACCGTAACCGAAATAACCCTGGTCGGAACAACCAGTCGGGACAAAACGACCGGTTGTTCCATTAAAAAAAAGTAACATTTTTTTGGAACAACATGTAGTTTTTGTGGAACAACGAGTCGGTACAAAACAGCCTGTTGTTCCAACCGGTTGTTCCACAAAAACTACATGTTGTTCCAAAAATCACGTTATAATTTTTGGAACAACCAGTCGGAACAATCGGTTGGCTTCTTTGGAACAACCAGTCGGAACAACCGGTCTTTTGGAACAACTGGTCGGAACAACCGGTAAGAACAAAGTGCCGTTTGGAACAACTGTCCGTTTACCATTTTTTCTGAGCATAAAATTTATTGTGTATGATATTTGTGTGAACTTTAAATTGCCTACATTTTATAGAAATTCCGGCGGCCTCTGATATTTTGATATGTTGTTTCCCATAAAAAATTTCTATCGAATGAGCCTATTTTCGATAGGCTTTTTGATCTGATTGTTTGGGATGTTCCCTTGGTAGGCGGAGTTATGGGTATATTGCTTTGCTGGCATAAAGTTCATAATCGAACTTTTATTTTTGGTTTACCAATGGTTGTATTAGCACATTTTATCATTCTTCACCACCTAAGAGCTTTCCTTGAAATGAATATATAATGTTTATTTTGTTATGCCGAGCATCTATGATGATGCCATCCGAAAAGCCACCAATGTGTGGTTATCCGAAGAGGTGGTTTCTCTAGAATGCTAGAGAGTCACGTTACTACAAAATCTTTTGGCCTCAAGCGGGGTTTGAACCAGCCTTGAGGGGCGCCTGAGCCGAGCCCAGTACCACCGAACCATGGAACCCTTAGGATTAACCGCTCCTAATTCTGACCTCGTAGTAATGCACAACTATTTTTGTAAAGTCTTTATTTGTTGTTTATTAAATAAAACTATTAAAAAAGTCTCAAAAGCGACTAGACTTTGGACCAAAATTTTTCTACGTACATACTCTATAAACACATACTCTATAACGTACATACTCTATAACTATAAACACCAAACAATATTTTCCCCAATACAATTTTAGCAAAAGACGCAAGAAAATATAAAATTTCCGCCGACGACATTACTTCCTAAACAACCTTATAAAACTAAACACAAATCTACTCCAAACTTCCAATACCCGGCTTCCTTAACTCCCAGGTTTCCTGGAGCTAGCCTTCAAAATAAAAAAATCGGTATGGGAGGGGGGGGGCAATTTTATGACCATTTTTCATCAATTTGGCTCTAGTAAAAAATGGGGCAATCGAAAAAATTTCAACTTCACTTTCAAATCAAAATCAGACCTTTTCTATCCAAAAAACATAAGGGGTATGAAAACAACTCGAAAATGACATAATGATTTTTTGAACAAATTCCTGGCGCCGACTTAAATTTTTTTCATGCTTTTATTTTTTGATTATGTGATGCGTTATTATGTTTTTGAAAAAGAATTAATCGAATATAATTCTT
>OZJO01004806.1:0-37748 GCA_900406225.1 Acrobeloides nanus | reverse complement strand
TTTCACCTATGGTCGAGTGGCTAAAGCGCTCGAAATTAAGCCATAGGGCTCGGGTTCGATCCCGCACCAAAAATTTTTTAAATTTTGTTGTCAAAAGTCAAAAAATTTTGCACTCCACATTTTTTTGCGGGTAACATGATGGCGCTAATATTTTTCCATGAAAATTTTTAGAAAAATTGGAAAAATCTAAACTTTTCCCCAATTTTTCCAAAAGTTTTCTTTTTCTCAGAGGTAGCTAGGTAGGATATTGCATAAGTACCAATGATTTTACTTTGACTTCCTTTTTCAAATACAAATTCTCTTTCTTCAAATCACTATTATTCTTCTCCATAACTTTTACAATGACATTGAGTTCTTTCGACTTTTTCCAATAGTCACATTGAATCTTTTCTTTTTCTTCTTTTTCTGCTTGCAGATTTTTGGTCAACTCTGCAATTTCCTTGAGCCATTTTTCCGTGGTTTGGAGGTTCATTTGTACCAAGTTGTTCAGCTTATTTTGTTGTTGTCCGTTTATTTCGAGTATGCTGTTAAGCTCATGGTATAATTGCTCATTTTTGGATTCCTAAAATTTCGGGAAAGTTTTTGTGTAGCCATAAATGAATAGAGATTAGATTTAACATCCATACCTGTATTTGGAAAAACTAATATCCCTGCCCTAGGCAAATGTGGAGGGGGGGGGGATATATTTTTCAAAAAATTTGCGAAGGTCTGACCAAAAATTATGGAGGGAGCAATGACTCAAAAGGGGTATCATCACAAAATTTTTTTAAAATGAAAAAATGAATTTTTAAAGAACAAATAATTGATTAACTCGTTTATGCCGACTTTCAATTTTGGGATATGATGTATTTGGTACCCTTAACTCAATAAATTTTAATTCAACTTTGTCAAATAATAAATTCTGAGTTTTTTCTTTGTGAAATCAATTGCGCGCATTTTCAAAGTCTGAAAACGCTTCCTTGATCCTTATTTAGGGAAGAAAATTTGGGTATTAAAGCGAAAATCGAAAAACCTTNTTAATTCAACTTTGTCAAATAATAAATTCTGAGTTTTTTCTTTGTGAAATCAATTGCGCGCATTTTCAAAGTCTGAAAACGCTTCCTTGATCCTTATTTAGGGAAGAAAATTTGGGTATTAAAGCGAAAATCGAAAAACCTTAAAAAAAGGGGGAGGGGGTTTCGTTTCATTCGTACCCTACCCCCCTCCCCCCGATAAGCCACTCATGGGATGGGTAGAAGGATTGTGGGTGAGAAAAAGGGAAGGTGGAATTTCATTATGGTGTTTGTACAAATATAAATCTTACTAAAGTGGTTGAGTTCTGTTTCACTAATTTCAGCTCATCTTGAGCCTCGACCAAATCTTCTTGAGTCTTGGTCAAATCTTTTTGAGCCTTATTCAAATCTTTTTGAGTCTTGGCTAAATCTTTTTGAGCCTTATCGAAATCTTCTTGAGCCTTGCTTAAATCTTTTTGAGTCTTGCCCAAATCTTCCTGAGACTTGCCCAAATCTTCTTGAGTCTTGGCTAAATCTTTTTGAGCCTTATCGAAATCTTCATGAGCCTTGCTTAAATCTTTTTGAGCCTTGCTCAAATCTCCTTGAGCATTGCTTAAATCTTCATGAGCCTTGCTTAAATCTTCTTGAGCCTTGCCCAAATCTCCTTGAGCCTTGCTTAAATCTTCTTGAGCCTTAATCAACTCTTCTTGAGTGTCATCCAACTTTTTCTTAATCGTCTCATGCTCACCAAATATACCCAATAATAACTTCTGCTGGTTTGATAAAGACGAAGCATCCACATTAGAATCCATAATAAAAAATCTTTATTGAAAAATTAGAAATTCGAGCCTATAAAATAAATATTCAAAGAAAATGGGAATAGTGATAAAGCATCTAAAAGTATAAAATTAATACTATAAGGCGATTTAGAAGTTTAAAAGCGTTAAAAACCGATCATAACGCTGATAACAATGTCGACTCTAGCCGATCAAAAAACAAATTTGTGGGAATTAAAATAAAGTATAGAACGAAAGAATAAAGTATAAAAAGAATATGCCTCTTAGTCAGGGTTTCCACATGCAAATCTTGGAAATATGGCAAAAATGGCTACAAATCGGAGAAAACATATGGCATATGCCATATTTTTCAATGTCAAATGACTATGAAAAGTATCGCAAAAGTCTGAAAAATATAGCAATTCCATATAAATATGGTATTGTGAAAACCCTGGTCTTAGTCTCTCCCCCCCCCAACACCTCTTTTATGTTGTAGGCATGCAAAGGGTATGCAAAAATGGGCATTAAGCGTATTTTCATGGATTTTTTTCATGATCATTTTCACGGACAATTTTCACGGAAATTTTTCACGGGAACAACTTTCACGGACAATATTCATGGAGATCGTGAAAAAATTGATTTTCCGAAAAACTTTCAGATTTTCGCGCCAACGCGAAAAATGTTTCTTGTCAAAAATTACGGAGGATAAAGGGTTTCGGGAGGGGGGACAATGCCGCAAAATTGAAGACCTGAGAAGTCGATCCTTTAGATTTATGATGATTTTTAGATTTTCGAAAATCTAAAATTACCAAGAAACCAAAGAATCGACTCCTCAGGCCTTCAAATTTGCGGCATTGTTCCCCCGAATCCCTCATCCCACGTAATTGTTTACTAGGAACATTTTTCGAAAAATTGAGATTTCTATATTAAAATTGTGTATAACCCCCGTTTTTATGTTGTAGAATCCGATTTTGAGCTAAAAAACCAGCACTAGATTATCCCTTACCGTTACGGTCGATCTTTACCGGTCTTTCCTTACGCGGACATTCTTTACCGGTCATTTCTTACTGATCATCTCTTACCGAGTCGACGTTTAGGATGCTTATTCTGAAAAATCGATAAAATCCAGGAAGATCTATATCCGACTTACAGAACTGAAGTCATAATTAAAGATCTAACTTACGAGACCAAGCTTACACCCCAAAATAACATAAAACGTCATGCTTTTTAACCAAAAATATTTAGAATTAAAACCTCATAAAATTCGAAAAACCACACATCTGCATGAAACTCTATTTTAGTTATGCCCTAGTGTCAACAATCACAACCTGGTATTTTAATAACATTTACTCGATTGTTATTTACCTGATTCATGTTCCCTATAATCGAACCACAAAAGCCACAAAATCAACCCAAAAGATCAGCTTCATTCAGATTTGAGTCATAACAAATCGACTCATCCATTTATTTAAACAGATGCCAAAGGGAGAATCATCATAATAGGGAAAGAATATAAAAAGTTCAATTTTTCGAGTATGCATCAGTAATTCAGCTTTATTAGAGTTCAATTTGTTATAGAGTTATAGAGTCTAATATGGCTAAACTATTTTTACTTGCTGTTTTGGGTATTTCGAGTGTTTTTGGACAACCGATCGGTGGTCAAAATGGAGGATTTGGTCAAAATGGTGGATTTGAACAAAATGGAGGACTTGGACAAACCGGTGGTTTTGGTCAAAAGAGAGGATTTGGACAAAACGGTGGCTTTGGAGGTTTTGGACAAAATGGCGGACAATTAGGAAATTTACCTTTCACAAGATCTCCCAATGATCCATTTGGCTATTACACTCGTCCACCTTTTGGAGGTAATGGTCAAAATGGAGGATTCGGAGGAAATAGTGGTTTTGGAGGTCAAAATGGTGGATTCGGTGAAAGTGGAAGTTTCGGAGGCCTTGGAGGACAAAATGGGCTTGGTGGACGTCGTGGCGGATTTGGAGGTTTTGGACAAAATGGAATTTTTGGTAATCAGAATGGTGGATACCCTAGCCAGAATAGTGGATTTGGAAGCCAAAATGGAGGTTTTAGTGGACAAAATGGTCGCTTTGGCAACCAAAATAGTGGAACCTCTAGCCAGAATGGTGGATTTGGCGGTTTTGGAGGTCAAAATGGTGGCTTGCCTAGCCAAAATAGTGGATTTGGTCAAAATGGACAAAATGGAATCCCCACATTCGGTTAAAAATCTTTCAAAAAATCAATTTTTAACTTCATATTTATAAATATTTTATCCAAAGATATCTTCAAAATAATCCTTTTACCTGCAAATCCTGATAGCTCATTTCTAACCAAAACGACTAGTCTGGCGAAAGTTCCCCTTCTTCGAGACTCGTAAACTTGCATTGGATTTTCAATTTAATCAGGAAACGGTGCCTGATTCAATTGAATTATTTATTGAAACGACTTATCGACGATTATAAAATTTAAAATCGGTGGCGCCGCTCGGAAGCAACGCTTGAGGCACCGCTCGGAAGCAACGCTCGGATCACCGCTCGGGAGCGACGCTTGTGATTGACGGTTGAGAGCGAAAGTTCTCGGTTCCCATTTTATTTTTGATTCATCTTGGTCCCCTTATATTTTTGCTCAAAATTTTGGAAAATTTCGAAGAAAAATTTTAATTTTGAAAATTTTCGGGCAACCCCCATAAAAAAGTTTTGGTTCCGCCACTGTGGTCATGCGCGTAAAATCCCAAAATTTTGGTGGAGTGTTTACACACTTGTGCTATGGTGGAGTAAATTGAATAACAGTGCAAGGATAAGTATGCAACGGAGGATTTAATGAATGAGAATAGTGTAAAATTGGATGAGGGGTAGAATACAATTAGCACATCTGCAACGTTACAAAAAATCATTTCGCCACGATAACTTTTGTGTCAATAAACATTTAATTTCGGACTAATTGAGTTGCCTGATTTGCAATAAACGTGTATATTTACACGAACGTGGCGAAAGTTATAGTTTTTTGGCAACGTGACGAAGGTTGTCATGGTGAACATGAAAATTGACGAAAGTTATAGTGCCGGAAATAACTGGTGATTTTGAAAGTAGCGGAGATACCTATGACAATTATAGAAAAAAATTTTGATGGAAATCTTATGCTAAGAATTGATTGCGCGCATTTTCGAAGCATGAAAAAATCGTCCTAATCCTGATTCAGGGCACTTTCGCTTCAATAACTATAATATTTCCATATTTAATTTAGGGTATTTTTGATTCTTTTCAAAAATCATCTTCCAGGGATAATTTTAGGCGAAGAGTCGATTGCACACATTTGCGAATATGAAAAAATTTACCTGACTACTATTTAAGCGATTTTCGTTTCGATCCTGGACCGCTGACATCTCTGTTCCCTTGAGATTTTGGAGAAAAACTAATTTGTCTAAATACCAAATGATCAAGCACATATTCATTTGTCAGTTCAATCAAAAAATTGGCGGGAAATGAGTCGGATGGCGGCATTGTTTTCATTATTGTTGCACGCCAGACCCAAATATCGAACTGAGGGATAATTGAAATAACGGTTTTATGCATCATTTTCGCGATCATATGATAAATATACGATAGGAAATTTTTTGAGAGTTTTGGAGGCATTCCAAACCAGAGGTTAACGGTGACGTGTGCCGGCACGTCACTTCATGTCACATGTGCCGTGGGCACATCTTGGCACATGTATCCACGAGCACATGTGCCGACACGTCACACAATTCGAATATGTGACGTGCCGGCACATGTGCTCGGCACGTGCCGGGCACACGTCACATGTTTTTTTCGCACAAGGTCGCGGGTTCGAATCCCGTTTGGAGCTAAATTTTTTTGCACAAAAAAGTCCATTTCTTTCAAAAACAACCAAAATTTTTTTTGTTTTAAAAATATTTTTTTCACGTAAATGTGCCCGGCACGTGCCGGGCACATGTGCCAACCTCAACATGTGACGTGCCCATGGGCACATTTGCCGGCACGTCACACTTGGACACATGTGCCAAGTGTGACGTGAAGTGCCGGCACACGTCACCGTTAACCTCTGTTTCAGAGGTTAACGGTGACGTGTGCCTCTTTAAGGAAAAAATTCAGGTTTTCGCTTCAATACACAGATTTATTCAAAAATCTTAAAAATATTATTTTTTTAAATATCTCAACGCCCATAGTAGCATACAAAAAACCGCGAGTAAAAATCTTTTAAGCTTGTCGAAATATCAAATTTTCTTATCAAGGATGTCATGCTGGACCACATACATGCAGGGGGTACTGGGCAAGCAGGGGGGTACTGGGCCCCAAAATACGAATTGGTTCCAAAGGTTACTGTCGACCAAAAAAAACGTCGACAGGCGAAAAAGTCGAAATACGAATTCGTATACGAAATTTTTTTGGACCCTACGAATTGGAAATACGAAATCGTAGTCAAATACGAATTCGTATATATGTTTTTGACGTATTCGCCGTCAAAATACGAATTGGTCCATTAATTTTTCCCCCGATACGACAAATTAGGGGGGAGTACAGTACCCCCCCCCCTTGCCCAAGTATGCTGGACCACCCTGTACATAGATTTCAAATTTCGCCAACTTCATACGCAACTATCTCGAAACCATTAGCGATTCAAGAAATGCCGTAAAAATAAAAAATGCTCCATTTATCATGAACAAATTATGGTAAATTTTTCCGAGTAGACTGGCCCTTTAAGTATATCATAGACTCTCCCTAACTACGTTTATGCCAACCCCCATAATAAACATAAAAATGAAATTTGTCCATTAAACAAATTCCTATAAATATTTTTCTCACGCATGAAATATGGTTTAAAAAATCGATTCCAAATATTCAACAAAGTTTGTCAAACAAAAGAAAACACCTGCTAGAAAAATGCCCGAAAAATCGTGCGCCAAATTTAGATGAACGCTATGTTCAATCGGAACATAGCCAATCGGCCAGATGATTTCTTGCCTATGAGAGAATATTAGTCTCGTCCATCAAAGAAAGGAATATTATTCATAAAAAATATCTTTAGACTACGACAAATTTTTCTTTTTAGAGACAACTATTTTATGGGGCGGGATCGTCAGAGAATAGAAAACTGGATATTCAAATATTTTTGTAAGTAAAAATCAAAACTATGGTGGGATCGCCAGAAAATGGCAAACTGGATACTCAAATATACAGCGGAGAGGAGCCTCCCCCTGACCCACTACGCACGAGCCCAAAATTGAGGGGAAACCACGCACTCATGGGCCAAAAATTGAGGGAGATCATCTCATGGACCCCATCGAACATATGAGTTGGTCCATAAAAATTGGGTGTCAGAAGACTACCTCAAGCTAAAAAAAGGTCCATTTTTTAAAAATCTTAACCGAATTTAATGAGGGTAGGGGAATCACCTCATTGGGGGGTCCCCTCCCCCTACTTTGCCGACCTATGTTTGGTACTACTTCGGATTAACGAGCGCGAATGACAGGGTTCTGAGGTCGGACTTTTTTCAAAATTAAGCATCTTAGGGGTATTTTCATGCGAGAAATCAATTGCGTCCATTCCCGAAGCGTAAAAATGAATACTTTTCGTGAAAATGAGCCTTTTATACAGCAATTAGGCAAAAACAGCTTTCACGCTTTGTCGATGTGCGCCATAAAAATTGAAAAAAATCGTAACAATCACATGCTTATGAAGTATAAAAGGCTCATTTTCACGAAAAGTATTCATTTCAGGAATGCGCGCAATCGATTTCTCGCATAAAAATACCCCTAAAATGCTTGACTTTGAACAAATTTCGACTTCAGAACCCTGTCATTTGCAGTCATTAATCCGAAGGAGTACCGAATGTTTTGCTAGTATCTCCCAGTCCATCAATAAAGAAACAACGTTGTTTCCCTTTTCCTTTCACTGAATTCATAATTAAATTGACGTTAAATTAGGAAAAGTTTTCTGATCCGACCGGGATTCGAACTCGGACCTCCTGGCTACAGTCAAAGAGCACTACCATTGTGCTATCGAGACCTACAACTGATGCCTGTTAATTAGTGAATACTTCACGGTGTATTTTCCACTACTCACACTGTGATTAACATCCGTGTTTCCTATATTTCCATGTTCTCGGCGTGGTTAATCCGAGCTCCACTATTTCCAAAAATGAGCTTAAATTGACGTTATTTAAGCGCATCCTGTATGATAAATCCTTTTCCCATTATTTGTCATTTTGACTTGAAAATCATGGATATAAGGATAATCAATATTTTATTACTATCATTTAAGACGAATAAAAATGCAATATTAAAATATTGTATATTTAAAAATTCAATTTTCACTACGTGAGGATAAAAACCCGTTATGATGTTCTGCAGAACTATTAATTTCACCATTCAAAAATAGATCATCAATAGGCTCTTGGCATAATGATAGTCTTTCTGTGCTGCTCAGAGATCCTAAAATTTTTACTAACCTATCTTCAAAAATATCATATTCAACATACTAAGAGTTTTTCTTTCATCCTTCTCATCTTGATTTCCCATCATCATGATTCCACAAGTTTCCTCTTCTTCGCTTGAAAGTACAGGGTTTCCCTCATCGATTTCATGTCCGAGACCGCTAAAAAGTGGAATTTAACCTCGTTTTAGAAAGAAGGATTTTTACTTGGATTTTCCTTCACCAATAATGGCAAGTCGTTTACCATCTTGAGTACTTTTTTGGTGAGCTCGAAGTAGTAGGGCAATACAGCCTTGATGACCAAATGTTCTAGCGTCATCTAAGGCTGTTCGGCTCCATCTAAAATTTGGATTTATCTCATAAAAATTAAACATTTGTGTTTAAATCCCCTTCCCCAATTCCATATCCTCATGGAAAGTGAGTATAGGGAAGGGTACATTTGCACAAACACCTCCCCAAAAATGGACCCCTTAGCGCACGAGAAAAACTCTCTTGGTTTCCCAAATTGATTTTTTCAAATTTTGGCCAACTTGGGGGACTAAGGCCATTTTTCAGTTGATGTCTCATGCGCAAAACAACACTCTCGCGCTTGCGCGCGACCTCCCCCAAATTGGGTGGGATTTTGGGGAGGTTTGTACACGTGTGGGGTAGAATAGTGCAGGGTACGATAGAGTAGGGAATGGTAGGATAGAATTCATTAGACTCACCTATCTTTAATCGTATGATCAACTTTTGCTATACTCAACAAAAATTTCACTATCAATGCATGTCCTTCAGACGAAGCTAGATGCAAAGCTGTCCTTCCATCATAATCTGCCATATTTAAATTAGCACCTTGAAGGAAAAGCCTAGAATATTTTGCAATTCAAAAATTTTCATCTTGTCTTAAAAACCTCCTAATAGTCTCTAGATCACCATTTTTAGACGCAAATAATAGAGAAACTACCAAATCCGTTTCTTTACTCCCCACTCGTCTTCGAGGATCGATTTTCTTATTATCCGCATGGAGTAAGCTATCATAGTTGTGGAAATTGAAAGTTTCGATGAGTTTCTAAAATTTTGAAATTTGGATGTGGTGATGATTTGTTGCATACTTGACAAAACTCAACACCGCGACAAGAATTTCCCATTTTGTCTAGTGCTGGAGACCATAAGCATATACCCATGAGATTCGGTACAACTACAACCATCCCACCAGAAACACCAGATTTTGCTGGGAGGCCAACCTAGAATAATTCTCGGAATATAAAACACTTTGAATCTATAAAAATTTTCTCCCTGGCGGGATCGAATCCTCAATCATTTGAGGGTAAAGTGAGATGCTTGCCACTTCACCAAGGGCGATAAATTTTTTGATGCTCTATATTTTTGTATCTTACATGAAAAGCAAATTGTCCACTATAATCGTACATTCCACAAGAGTACATTAGAGATAAAACATCTCTACATGGCCTTGAATCGATACATCTCTCATTTGTCAAGGGGCACACGCCTAAAATTAATATATTACCTTTTTATGTACTCTGACGCACACTGTAACAAACCCCCAGTCAAAAAATAGGGTCCTTGCGACATGAGCTCGGCCCGTAAAAAATTTAAGGGTCCCTTTATGTTTTTTCGAATTTTCCAAATATTTTGGACAAAATCATGAAGGTCACCCCATATATGGGCAAGGGAAGGGGCTGGACCAACAATAAGAATTAAATTCGTGTTTTTAAGCGTTTTCCTACCAAAAATACGAATTGGGTCCCTATTTTTCCTTTAAAATTTTTCCAATACGACAAATTGCGTTTACAGTCAAGGTTTCCCGGTTAAGGTTTCTTAGTGTCAAGGTTTCCCAACAATGTCAAAGTTTCTCAAAAGTATCAAGGTTTCCTAACAGTGTTAAGGCCTTAGGCATAGGCTTAGGCCGTAGGCTTAAACCTTAGGCTTAGGCTTATGCCTTAGGCCCTTGTCACTGTCGGGAAAGCTTGAGCCTCGGGAAACCTTGACATATTTGGGAAACCTTGACCGGGAAACTTTGTCACAACTGGGAAACCTTGACCTTTGGGAAACCTTGTTACGCAATGACAAATTGAGAGGGGGACAGTCCCCCCTTGCTCATTTATGATTTGTTTTCGAAAATTTTATAAAATTTTGGCGAAAAGCATAAGGAGGACCAAAGTGATTTTTTCGAATTGTAGACAGGGCCCGAAAAGTTAGGTGCTAGCACCCACACCCAAAAGCACCCAGCACCCATTGCTGGGTGCTTTTGGATGCTGGGTGCTAGCACATTTTCGGGCCCTGATTGTATCGCACCTCTTTGTGACCCGAACTAAAATTTTTTGCGATCTGTGATATGACCCCAATCAATTGACTGGGGTTTGTTACAGTGTGCTCTGATGTGATCTTCGATCGACAGCTCCTGCAAAATCTTTTGGACGCAAGGTGGAACCGAACCTTGCTAGTGCCAGGGAAGCAAAAATCCTTGGCAGCACACCGAACCACTACACCATAATGATCATAAATGATCGATCTTTAATTTCGATCTTGAACAAGTACTAATCGAACAAAAATTTAATTTTTTTTGAAAAATATTCTTGTTTCAAAAGTTTTTACACACTTTTTGCTTTTGAAAAGTGAAGTATAAAAAATTTTGGAACAACTCCATACCTCCGTTGGCCAAAGTAGCGGCCATGACTGCAGCACTTTCACAAGTTGTCTCTAGTGAACAAAGTTGGAAATAAAAATCCAGTTCTTCTCGTAGACTTAATATTCCATCTGGGAAGCATTTGTTTTCTTTCATGTAATAAGAAAGTGCATAGTTTCGATCGGCTGAATCGCGCTCTGATAGGAATCTACAAATTTTGGAGTAGCAATACTATTATGGTTAAAGAATAAAAATGGTAAACTTCTCTGTTTCTCTCATTAGCACACCTGGAGGTGGATAGGGTCAAGAGAGGAGGATTTGGTTTTTTCGACTTTTGACCGATTTCAGGGGAAATTGCTCGCATTCCTCCACCCCCCCCTAACACGCCACTGTCATTGGGCTGTAGGCTATTAGGCGTCTGGCGGACGAAACTATTTGCTTCTTAACCCTTCACCTTTGAAACTATATGTGGGCCACTAAAACTTGGGGATATGGTCGGTGCTCTAAATTTTTCTGCTGCTTAAACTTACACTGCATTGTTGAAACCAACATAGCCTCCGGCGGCTAATTTGACATATTCTTGACGAACCTATAATTTAATATTTTTTAATTAAAATTTTTGATATTGAAAATCTTACAAAGTCATATCGGTCTGCTAAAGGTAGACCTTTTTTGAGTAAAGATGTGACAATTATTGCTCCAGCATTGATCAAAGGGTTATGAGGTTTGCCTAAAAGTGAGTTGAATTCTTTAAAAAAGCAGGGCAATAATTAGGAGGAGATATAGTGATTTACAAGCCAGACCACTAGGAAAGAAGAGGTACTGTAGACGGATTTTGAAAAATGGGATTTTTTAGATAAAAACTTTACGGGAACGGGAGAGCTATTGTAGTTTGTTCTTATATTAAAAAATGTAAATTTTTGAGCGAAAATGGGTTCTTTTGCCAAAAATCGCATTTCAAGAAATTTTGGCAAAATGAGTATAAAATGGCGTTCGGCACCATTTATACTAGACGCAAGACGCGCGTCTTAGTGCTTTTTGAAGACGCAGCTTCTTTTGAACAGTCTCTGTAAGAATCACCCATAGGTCCAAGAATCGCAGGTCAAGGGTCGGGGGATTTTTTTGTTTGGACTAAAATCGATAGGATTTTGGTCCCTGATCACGGAATTGAGAGAAAAAAAGAGAGCTAAATGCCAAATAAATTGCTTTTTTGGATTTTTTGCCAATATTCGAATTTTTGGCAAAAATATCTAAAAAATGTATTTTTTGCCAAAAATTGAATTTTTTGTCAATCATAAAAAAATGCAAAAAATGAGAATTGGCCACCGGAAGATGGTCTTGGATAGTTTTTTAAAATATAAATTTACGGCTTACGAAAAAATTGAAAACCCTTACCTGAACTATCCAAACAAATTTCATTGTATAGCCTTCCAGATGGCTCATGTCCAACAAAACTGTGTAGATCATCTGCTCCGATATCAGAAGCCACTATTGCATAGTTGAATGCCTTGGAAATACTCTGTAGACAGAAAGGGATTTTACAGTCTCCCAGAGAATATCTCTGCCCATCGATAGTACATATTGACATGCCCCATCTATCCGGGTCTTCTCTAGCAAGCTGAGGGATATAAGTGGCAACATGTCCAGTTCGGATGTCTGTGCACTAAAATATATCGTTCTACTAGTCTCGGCGAGCTGGTGTAAATCGTTTTGAAAAATTTTCCTTTGCGTAACTTTTTTCATTTTTGACTGCCGTGAACCTCCTTGGCCCACATATTACTATACTAATTTTATATTTTTGGTAAATAAGGCTTCTTGGAACGACCAAATTTCACATGCACAATAGTTGAATAAACTTTTTATTTCGGACGTTTCGGTGTCTAACACCTTCTTCAGCAAAACTTAGTTCTGTATTTAATAGACTAATTTTATATTTTCACCGCAAAGCATGGCAAATTTTTTATGCACGTACCAAAAATTCATAACATACCGACTCGAAAATATACTTCATTTTCGAGGTAAATTCTTGCCATGCCGGGATCACCAGCTGGTTTCTTAATGCTTGTGAAATTAATGAGATGCATGGATGGACACACCTAAAATATGCGATGCGATGAAAAATTTTTGGTGGCCCGCACTTACGCTTTGAATTGATCTCGACTTAATCGATAATGCCTGACGTCATTGTCATCTTCGTTTAACTGATCAAATTCTTTGATTTTTTCCATAGTTTGTTTGAGCCTGGGATCGTCATCTCGAAGGCCAAAGCTTCGGAGGACCTAAATTTATAATAATTGGTACAAGTTTGGGTCATTTTTTATTTTCATTCGATGCTTTCCTGACCCTGCTTCAGGAAAGGAGTGGGTGTATTTAAGCGAAAACGTATTAAAATTTGAATTTTCGACTGAAAATTTGCTGTCTAGGGTTTTTTCTCGAGGTCCCGGCCCAAAATTAAAGTTTTTCGATTTGCGTGAAATTTTTTGCAATGCATATTTTTGGTCGTAGATCATTTTCTTGTTATTATTTTTTCATATATAGACGTCCTGGTATGTATGGCGCTTGTTCAATCCCATAAGTTTTTTGCCTTTTCTAGTGCTCCAAATCAGCTAATTTTTTGTACTCGGTATGGGTTGGTACCTGCCTTTTTTATGTGTGCTTTCTTACCGAGATAAGTTTTCCGATTGACGCCTCATCTTTTCCACCAGGAACTTTAAACAAATCATAAACTAAATCTTCGGGTGACGTTTTTCTATATTCATAAGCATGGGACAGTCCTTCAACAGTTTTTGACATTAATGTAGACACCGATCTTTTTCTATTAAGAATTTCTCCAATTGTGTTGACTAAAATTTTAATTAAAAAAGTAAGAGATAAAAAATTAATGTCGACTTGAGGGCTATTACTGAATCACATTTTTTCCGTGAAGTCATTATTTAATTGTTCTTGATTGCCTCTGGAGTTTTCTTAAGGTTTCCTCGTGTGATTTCTAGGCTTTCCAGGATTATATCAAATGTTATTAGAAAATTTATTGTGGTTTTCTTTGGTTGAAAATTTGCTTTTAAAAATTTTTAAAAAAAAAATTTTTTACTCATTTTTATCGAAAAATAATATCGTCATCATGTTCCTGATATAAAAATACCACTATGCAAAAATTCATCAATTTTGAGTGATGCAAAAAAGAAATCGCTCCAAGAAGGATTGAACCCAAACTTTCAATGCGATCGTATGACGTCCTAATCATTTGACCATGGGTTGCAAAAATTTGGAACCCCTACAGGTTTTGAGATCTTTTGTTTTTCAACTTCAACTAGTGTTAAATGTCTAGACATTCAAAAAATAAAATCTTATACCATTTTCGTAAATAAAAAATAGGTCAAAATATTTTGCTCCAACCATTGTTTTTATTACAAATAACAATACTTTGGGTCATCCAAATCCAAACTTTACTATGTTTACGAAGCCAAAAATAAATGTTTTACAATGCTTTTTATGGGTGCGCATGTGTCCTAAGTTTTCTTAAGTTCCAAAGCTCAAGGCCAACAAAAACAAAACACAAAAATTCTTGCAAAATACACAAATTTAAGGAGGCCCGATGTGAAATTGGCGAAAATGTAATAGGTGATGTTGTAAACATTTTTATGATCTCAGATCGAAAATTTAGACCGAACGCAATCGATTCCCCCGCATAAAATTACTCCTATAGGGATCATTTTCAGAAAAAAATTTTGAAAAAAATTCACGTCATTATGGGTCTCTCTCTTTTAAGAGTACCAAGTTTTGTTACAAATTTTTTAACCCTAGAATTTTCGGAATAAATTATAGAATGCCTTAATTTTTTTACTGATGTCATTTTTATGGACATTTTTTATGACTATACTTTTGAGGCTCCAAATTAAAGGCCTTGCTCGAAAATTGAGTTGTTTTACAGAATTTTTATGTCTTGTGAATTCGAGAAATGTCATTTTGAAAATTTTACATTTTTTAACAAGGAACCATCTCGAACTGATAGGTCAAAACCTATATCAAATTGAATTTTATATTAAAGAGTACAAAAAAATATTGAAAAAAGTGAAAAACAATAGACTCTTGGAGGGTCCTTGGGGCTCGAAAATCGAATTTTCATAACCTATATATATCAAAATCGATAAGAAAGTGTTTTCTGACCTAGAAACAGTTTTTTAAGTCGAAGCGAACAAAATAAAGTTGATTTTAGACCCCCGAAAGTTCGATTTTTCTTAAGAAAAATGGGGCCATTTTTGTAAAGAGTTTTTATCCATGAAGATAAAAGTCTGAGGCCAAAGTTAACATACCATAATTTGCGTCTTTTCACCCCCTAACAGAAGCAGAAAGAATTATCGAAAAGAATTAAATCATAAAAAGTTATGAGGCAATTTTTCAGACCCAAAAATGGCCCAAAATTACACATTTTGTGCTCCAGGCCCACAGAGATGTCTCACGGGGAAAAATTTTTCACTTTTTTCGATGTATTTTTTGGTACTCTTTAATATAAAATTTAATTTGATATAGGTTTTGATCTATCAGTTCGAGATGGTTCCTTGTAAGTTTCTAAAAATTTGAGCTCAAATTTCCAATCTCAAAAGAAAAATTGTTGACACTTTTCAAAATTGATTGAAAAACAAAAAACACATCATTTTTAATTAATTTTCAGAATACTAAAAAACAGATTATTCTCACTCTGCCCTCAAAAATGGTCCTTAAAAATAAATAACCCCAGACAATCAAAAAAACTCCCTCTCGCTCTCTGTGATCAAATAGGAAAAGCATTATGCATCAGACGGAAATTAATCGAGCAATAAAAAATCAAATTGCGTGGTTCGGAATTTTCTTTTTTGGATATTTGCCAGGCCCAGGGCTTCTATATAACTTTCATTACACGGCTGACCACGGCGCACTAAAGAGGGAAAAGGTGGAAGCAAGGGTAAAAATTAAAAAAGAATGTCGCCATTCGACTAGCTCGCCTAGCACTTCAAAACGAGTACCATATCATGAGGTTTCGGAGGTTTTACCTATAGCCGAGTGGCTAAAGTAACAGATTTGCAGTTTATAGGTTTGGGTTCGAATCCTGATTCGAATTTAAAGTTTTTCAAATCCCATGAAACTTTTGCAAAAATTTTCATGGAATTTGGACAACTTTAAATTCGAAGCGAGATTCGAACCCGAGCCTATAAATTGCAAATCTGTCACTTTAGCCATTTGGCCATGGGTTAAACCCCCAGCACCTCATGATATGGTACTCGTTTTGAAGCGCTCGGCGAGCTGAGTCGATTGGCGGCATTCTTCTTTTTTTTCTTCTGCTCCCACCTTTTCGGCCTTTTTGGTGCGTTGTGTGACCTAAGTGAGGGAGGAATACAGCTGAGCATAAAACATGACAAAAAATTTTCCGATTTTTTCAGCCGTGGTTAAACTGGCGTCAAAATTGGTGTTTATCAACAAAAATTCGCAATTTTGAAACTGATAAAGAAAAGCTAAATGGAGGCCAGAAGAAATTTAACAAAAAACGAAGATCTTTTTAACCCAGTAATGCGCACTATGTAATAAAGGCGAAATTTTTTTTGAAAAAAGTTATTTTCGTTTAATATTAGCTATCCTAATCTCAAATCCAAGGAAAATTTTTTGAAAAATATTTATATTATGTGTTAAAATATACATTTTTAAAAAGGTACATAATGGCTATACATCATCAGGGTTAACGCAAATTTTAAAAACGACTTCAAATTCGGATTCCTCGCCTATAAAGCTGAAGAAAATGTACAAAACGATTTCTGGAGCCTTTGGGGATCATGAGAAAACCTTAAAACAATTTTTCGTTTATGATGCCTAAAATTCGAAATTTCTTAAAATTTGAAAATTTCGATTATATTTCAAGCCATCAAAAAAATTTTTCATACAAAGTGATGTTCTACAAAGTTGTTCAATGTAATCTCAGGAACAACTTTGTGGAATATCACTTTGTATGAAAAAATTTTTTAAATTTTTTCAGGCTCTTGAACAGTTAGTCTCATATATAGGACAGTGCGCATTAACGGGTTAAATGTAATAATATAAAAAATTAAAGGCTAAACAGAATTTTACTTAAATGCTTAAAACTAGGGATAATGATCTCTCATTTCTAAATTTACGTCATGCCAGATTTATGCAAAAAAGCCAAATGGATTTTCTAGCGCACCATATAATTTCGAAATATAGCGTCTAAATGAAAGTTAAGTGGAGAATAAGTATGAAAACAGCAAGGCTGAAAATGTCAAAAAAAATTAGTTTATTATGAACGTGTTATGCAATTTAGTGCAAGCCGAAAGAAAATGAAAAAAGTTGCGGCAATGGAGATCAAAGTCGACCATAATTGAGCAGAGTATCTTATAGTTTCTTTCAGCGGTTGGGAGTAAAAAGTTTAAAGAGGGGTAAACTTTGCAGCAGTTTACCCCCTTTAAACTTTTCAACAAAAAATAACGTACCCAAAAATAATTAATTTCCCACTTACTAAATGAGGCATCACGGGAAAATTTTGCAAACGTAACTTATGGACGGTCCTATCTAAAACTTACACATAAACAGCACGGCACCGGTGGTGCAATCTCCTATATCTGTATAAATAGAAATTGTGAAAGTTTGATTCCTTTTCAGCCAAAAAATCCCAAATTTTGAATTCTGCGAAAATTTTAAGTCAAAAAATAAAGCGCTACGAGATTAGTTAGAAATATAGACGCTAAGCAGAAACATTAAAGAAATCTTTGGGCACTTAGTCTAACTAGTTATGCCTAATAGCTCTAAGAATTTTGCATGAATGAATATTTTTTGCCCATTAAGTAAATAGGCGTTTGGAAAGATTTTTAAGGATTAATTGATTAGGATTAGGATGTAAGAGGTTTAAAAATGGGCATAAAATCCATTTTTTGGAGTGAAATTAAAACCAATTTGGCACCCTAGAGGCACTGGAGCCACGGCTTTCGAAAGTTGTAAAAAACGCGCATTAAAATGCTCCCTTGACCCTGATTCAGGTAATGTGGTTGGTGTATTGACGCGAAAATCGAAAAATTTTATATTTTTAACGGAAGTCATCCATATGGGGGTAACTTTATACGGGGAATAAATTGCGCATATTTTCTAAGGATGAAAAGTTTTCTTTGACCCTGATTCAGGGAATGAGGTTAGTTTTTCAAGTTTTCTTTTATGTTTAACTTTTCCTATTTTGTAATAATTTTGCAAAATCTAACCCCATTCCCTGAATCAGAGTCAAGGAAATTTTTTCATGCTTAGAAAATGCGTGCAATCGAAAATAACCCCCAGATGGATGATTACCGGGTGAAAATAGAAAATTTTTCGTATCAATACACCAACCCCCATTCCTTGAATCAGGATCAAGGAAGCGTTTTAATGCTCCGGAAATGCGTGCAATCGATTCCCGTATAAATTTACCCCTATATGGATCATTTTTAGGAAACAAATTTCCGCTCCTAAAAAATTTTTAAAATTTTTTCGGACCTCAAAAATCATTAAAATTGGCTTTTTCTGGCTCACCCTGTAGAGGGGGTAAAACTAATTGTATAATTTTTTAAAATTTTATCAAAAAAATACCTATTGTCGTAAACAAAAATATAAAAATTTCCGGGATTTTCTCAATGGCTCAAAATCTTGCGTCTGCAGCCGCTTATTAAAAAACACACAATTCCTTCCTTTCTTCTTCCAAATGCTTTTCCTAACTATTCATGGATGAGGGCATAAAAGGCTAGAATGAAGCAGACGAACCTCGCCAGTGGGCGGGGGTTATTTCTTAGAGATTACGTATTTTGTGCTCAAGCACCCATAGAAAAGTCATGAGTGACACTTAATCTAGCATAAAGCGAGACCTTTTTTGGAAGTAAAACAAATAACTAGGCTTATGTGGGGCTTTTTCCGTGAAGTAATGTGACTCGATGCAATAAAATGTGATTATTATTATTTTTGGATGACGTGAGATTTTTGGCGCTCAGACATTTTTATATACAGGGTGTCCCACATAACGTTACACTAACTTTGATCGAACATATCTTTTGATCCATAAAAGATTTTTCGATNCATTTTTATATACAGGGTGTCCCACATAACGTTACACTAACTTTGATCGAACATATCTTTTGATCCATAAAAGATTTTTCGATACGATTTTTTAAAATGGAAACAAGACAATTCTGGGAAACTTATAGAAGGGGCAACTTTTATATATATGCAAATTTCGATGGCATCATCTATAAGTTGTTCCGAATTGTCTTGTTTTCATTTTTAAAAGAACTCCACATCAAAAATCTTTTATGGATCAAAAGATATGTTCGATAAAAGTTAGTGTAATGCTACGTGGAACACCCTGTATGAATAAAAGAATACTTACGAGTCTCCCTCGAATGTGCTGGAGGCTCTGGTGGCCTTAAAATTAAAGGTTGAATTTGAAGATCTTCCATAATAAAAAATATAGAAAGAATATTATATTTAAGTCACTTCACTAAAATTTCAATGTTTTAAAATAATTTTTAAAATTAATAGGGGGTGGAAAATAGTAGCTAAGGGCCGACCTGAACCAGACAAGAGCTGAGGCCTGGCGCGGCTTTGATTTTCCCATTTTTTTAAAGTTGGATGGGCCAGGATATTCTATATTTCTCGGGGCATGTGCCGAGTAAAAAAATGCACTTAGCCGCCCCCAAGTGCCCAAAGCAGGGTTGCCTTTTTTGTCCGTTCCACAAGAGTAAGGAAAAAAGTTGGCGCTCCATAGTGCAGTGGATAAGGGAGCCGACAGTACGATCTGGCAAGTTAAGCAACGTTGATCCCACAGGTTCGATTGCCGGTGAGTAAAACTTTTGATTTTCAAAAATTCTTTTTTGATTTTCAGGGAGTAAAAATTTTTTGCTCCCTGAAAATCAAAAAAAGAATTTCTGAAAATCAAAAGTTGTACCCACCGGCAATCGAACCTGTGGGATCAACGTTGCTTACATACATGGGCAAGCAGGGGGGTACTGGGCCTCAAAATACGAATTGGTCCCCAACAAATTCAGTCTGGGCGACTTCCCAAATACGAATTGATCCATTAATTTTTTCCCCGATACGATGAATTAGGGGGGGGGGTACAGTACCCCCCCCCTTGCCCATGTATGATTGCTTAACCTGCCAGATCTAACAGTCGGCTTCCTTATCCACTGCACTATGGAGCGCCAACTTTTTTCGTTACTTACATAGAACAGGCTATAAGTGGGTGCGTGCATTTTTGAAAATTTTTTAAAATAAAAACACAATATATGCCATAAAAAATCGAGGCAGTTACTCCAAAATTTATGACAAAACTAAGGAATTGAACATCGAGCCAAGAAACTGATCTTCGAGAAAATATGACCAGACAATACTATTATGCGGATTTTTACAACCTCAAGTTGTAAACTTGGGTACAATTTTTACTTGAGTACAATAGTTAAAACAGTTGTAAAAAGAAAATCCCTCATGTGATTTAATTTACTTGTCTTTTATGAGGGGTTTCCTTTAACAACTTTTTTTGATTCTGACAAATAAAATTTTTGTCCTTGTGGGATTGAATTATTGAACGTTTTTTGAATTCGTGAAAGTGAAACGTTTGCCACTTTGCTATGGTGTACAGTTTTTTTAAGAGTCGCTGTGACGACCCCAACGCGCAAAAAGGGGTGAAAAAAAGCAAAATCAACGCACAAAAAAGGGTGACGAACTTTTGCGAAGTGCTGAGCAGATACATTTTTTATAATTTAACAAGAGACGTCACGGAACTGTCATACTCAATTATTTCTCAAACCCGGATAACTTTCCTCTTATATGTTTTCTCAATTTTTTAAAAATTTATGGAAAAAATCATAAGGGGGAGCATTATGAATTTTGGGTTTACCGAAAAATTCCCCCCACCCCAAATTTCTGTATACGTCAATGTTGAGGAGGCATTTATGTTTTTTCGAAAAATGTTGGAAAAAATCGAAAAATACCATAAGGGGGCCCTTATGTTAAAAACCAACGCGCAAATTTCAAAATTTTGACGATCCTAAAAAAACTGTGCCATAGTGGATGACTTTTTTAAACTCTTTTCGGGGAAAACTCTACAGTTATACTTTTTTTAATCCAGCAAAAAATCAATTTTTTCTTAAAATAATAGCCAGAAAATTGAATTTAAAAAAATTTTTGGCACATATTATAAACTCAATAAAAAGCATGGTTATCACTCTGATAAGAATAGAAACTAGACTTATTACGTAGTTTGCATTCACCGTTTAGACAAGTCATTCATCTTAAATTATGAACAGCAAGAGCTAGAGATGTAAAGCAGAAAAAGACGGACAGAGAATTCTATTGAAAAAACGTGATGTTAATAGAGTCACATGTTTGAATTGGATTAGAATAATAAAAGAAGCTTAAATGAAAATGACATAATCTAACATTTTGTTAAGCTTATTAAAAAATAAAAGTAGGTAGTAAAAATGTTAGATAACCAAAGATTGAGTTTGTAGCAGGGCCGGAAAAAGTGGGTGCTAGCACCCCCAACCACATTTATTTATTTTTGGTCAAAATACACTGCTTCGCATAATTATAACCTCACCTGATTTTTATCAGGTTAACTATACCACCGTGTTCGAATTGACTCGAAAATTATCCCATTGGATTCGCCATGCTCACAAACGGATCTATCATGCCAATAATGCTTTACACAGTCAGGCCCAAAGCATTCTACGCAAGAACCGCGATATTTTTCACGAAGAAACTTTGGTGGCGGCAGCGCCATGGTCTGGGCTGCGTTCTCATCGACTAGAAGGGTCAAACTGGCCTTTGTACCGAAGAAAATGAACTCGATTCAGTGCCAAATCGTCTTGAAATGGTGTCTGGATCCATTTTACCGCCAAAATCCGAACAGAAACTTCATTTTTATACAAGATAATGCGCCAATTCATGTCAGTTGCACAAGAAGAGTGTGAGGTGTAATAAGAACCAGAATGTTAGACTGGCCGCAAGCTCGGAATATCCCGGTTTTGGAATGGCCACCCAACTCTCCAGACTTAAATCCGATTGAAAACTTATGGGGAATACTGGTCCGCAGGATTTATGCCGAAAACAAGCAATATCAAAGCGCTAAGGAGCTCAAAAAGGCTATCGTTCGGGCCTGGCATGATATTGACAAGAGACCATCGATAATTTGGTTTTAAGCATGGAGAGCCAAATTTTTGAATCGAGTTCATTTTCTTCGGTACAAAGGCCAGTGATTAATTGAAATGGAGTTCCAATTAATTATTAAATATCATTTTTTGCTGTTTATTGTTATTCTTTGTTATGATATAATAATAAAAATCTGGTGAGGTTATAATTATGCGAAAGTGAAAAATGCGATTTTTGATAAAAACGGGCGTAGAAAAAATTTTTCTTCACTTTTTTTTATAAAAATTTGGTATACCACCGTTTTTGAGCATGGCGAATCCAATGGAATAATTTTCGAGTCAATTCGAACACGGTGGTATAGTTAACCTGATACAAATCAGGTGAGGTTATAATTATGCGAAGCAGTGTAGGTCGTGGGATAGCTCGTTGGATTCCTTAGATCATGCTGAGCAACTTTTATTCGTGCCACTTTTTACGAAAATCTTAATTCAAGAGAAAAAATCAAAAGTTTATTTCGGTTTTATTTGATCACAGAATTTTTTCGTAAAAAGTGATGCGAATTAAAGTTTCTCAGCATGATCTAAGGAATCCAACGAGCTATTGTACGACCTATTTTGGCCTAAAAATAAATAAATGTGGTGGAAGCTAGCACCCACCAATGAGTGCTTTTGTTGGTGGGGTGCCAGCACCTATGGGTGCTGGGTGCTCAGAGTGATTTTGGGTGCTGGATTAGCACCTTTTCGGGTCCTGATTTGTAGGCAAATTATTTCAAATTTCTATAAAAAATCAAAAAAATCATAAATACAAATAGATAAAAAGTGCTCGCTCAAATTAAAGATTGATCAAAAGTGTAATATCGATTGCTTGTTGAGAAAACGCAGGCAAGAAAAATGGCTAATAGACATGTGAAGACAGCCTTGTGTTTTGGATGTGAATAAATTGCTGTTTGGTATCGNTTGTTGAGAAAACGCAGGCAAGAAAAATGGCTAATAGACATGTGAAGACAGCCTTGTGTTTTGGATGTGAATAAATTGCTGTTTGGTATCGAAAGCTGACTGGCATAACATTATAAGAAAGAGAATAACCTAACAACCTTAAGATTTTAACATTTTTCATCGCTCAGAAACAATTGAAATCTCTGTCCGGTCCATATAAACTTTATCCAAATTCATTTTTCATCCAGATCTGTATATAATTATGGCGAAGGATAACAGCATTCAATCGCGTAGGTTATAATTGGCTCGATGGATGACTTGTACAGCTTCTCAAAAACGCTTTATGTGCCCATTTCCGGATAGTGTGGCAGAGTGTTTCAATGGCTTGTTTGCACTTCGTGAAGATTCTTGCAACACGTGTTTATAGCTCAACTTTAGATCGAGGTCAATTTCCAGGTAGGTCCACTCGCTCAATGTGTGACAGATTTGCAGTTTATAGGTCGCGGTTCGAATCTCGCTTCAAATTTAAATTTGCCCAAATATATAAATTTATTATAATTTTTAACAAATTATCACTAATGTACAACAAATCTACATACAAGTAATGAAATTAAAATCGACTAGTATCTCTTCCAAACATATAAGATTTGAACCAATCCAACGGAACTTGGATTCTCAAACGCCAACTTCCCAATCGCGTTAAATATGCAGAACGCCACAACAACCAACTTGGGAGACCTTTTAATTTAAATTCAGGAAGATCTGATAAAGCTTTATTTTCCCCGATGTACGCCAGCATTCCTTGTGATTTAAAAATGAATGGCTTGGAGACGTAGCCGGATTTCGCCTCTTTGTTTAAAGATTTTGCAATATATCGACCTTGTCTTTCAGCTACCTGAAATTTGTTAGGTTTTAAAAGTTGCGAAAATTACGATGAAACGAAAATAAAAATTCAAACTTTCAGCAAAAAGTTTAATTTTTACGAAAATGTTTCATTTTTGCAAATGATGTCACAAAAAATGGCAATTTTGCGATTTTTTCAAAAGTTTTAAGTTTTTTAATTTTCTTATGTACTGTCCGGGAGACGCATTTCCAAAGTTCCAAATGTGAGACAGAAAGTGGTTAGCCAGTAGGCTAGAATAAAGATTATTTCTTATTCTCCTACGCATTCCTACTGGCTAACCACTTTCTGTCTCATATTTGGTTTTTTAATTTTTATAAAAAAAATACTCCTATAAGGGGTTTTTCCTACGCGAGAAAAATCGGCTGATTTTTTGTACTTGGGCGTTTTCGACTATGGGACACACGATGACGATATTTTTTTTAAATTTTGTACAAAATTAGGGGGTTACCCCGTAAAAATTGAAAAAATTCGATCTTCAAAAACGTTCTCCAAATCGGCTGATTTTTTGTACTCGGGGTTTTCGACTATGGGGAACACGATGGCGATATTATTTTTTAACAAAAATTTTTATAAGAAATAAAAAATTAGGGTTTACTCCCTAAAAATTGAAAAATATACGAGTTTCAAAAATGGACAAATCAGCTATTTTTTTTAGTGCGCGAAGCGTCGGACTATTTCGAGAAAAATCGCATTTTTACTAAAATTTTGAAATTTATAATTTTAACAATCAATCGTTCAAATAATCAGATTTTTATTAAACGAGGCAACGTTGCCTGATTCAATAAAAATTTGTTTATTGAAACGAAATCTCCGACATTACAAAATCAAAAATAGGAAAATTTGGCAATAGGACGGAATGCATCGCACGGTTTTTATAGGACTGAGCACACAGAGGACTGAGCGCACAATGAATGAGCGCACGGGCTGAGCGCACGGACTGAGTGCAAGGACTGAGTGCACAAGGACTGAGCGCATGGACTGAGTGCATGGACTGAGCGCACATTTTTGAAGGAAAATGTGCGCTCAGTCCGTGCATTCAGTCCTTGTGCGCCCAGTCCGTGCGCTCGCACTTTGTGCGATGCATTCCGTCCTATTGCCGAAAATTTTTCAAAAAATTTTACTTGAGCAGTGCACGGCAATGGATTATGCTGTATAGAACTACAATCACCAACTGCATAACTATTCAAACTCTTATCCGAGATTACCCTCAAATATTCATCGGTCACGATCTAAATATATCATTTTAATATTTTTCAAAAATTTGATTTTTTCACCTGTCCTTGTTTATTCCTTTTCGCATCCAATCTTCTCGTAAACTCTCTGGGCGCCAAACCGGTGCTCCAAACGACTAGACCACATGGTAGAAAAGTGCCATCTTTTAGTTTTACACCATTGGATAGAACTTCTGTTACGTAAGCATTGAGAAGTTTAAAATTTTTTCGTTCATTGAGCTTTTTCTCAGCATACGATTGTAGGCGGTAATCAAAAGATGGCAAGATTTTTTGTGACTCGATTAAAGTGACTTTAACATTGTCTTTTTCTTCTTTATACAATCGAGTGACATCCTGTAAAAAAATTCGAATTTTTTTGGTATATTTGCTTGGGGATAATCATGTGGGCAGTCCCTTTAAATTTCACATGTTTCATATGCCCAATTTCAGAAACAACCCTAGAAGGCCGCCGAGGTTCGCAGCTCCTGGGACCCTTTCATGCTCCTGCAGCCCTCTCAGCCCCCCCCCTCCTATCTCGCTCGAGTATTTTTATGGCTCTTTTTCGATTTTATGCATTTTCCTGTTTACATTTTTAATAAAATCATATAATTCCGCTCCAAATTCAACACCAGTCGGCCCTCCTCCAACAATAACTGTGTGTAGAAGTTGCTTTAATTCATCTTTGGAGGAATCTGGATCTGATTTCATCTCAAGATTTTGCATAATCCTTTGCCGGAGCTGTTTTATTTCATCTTTTGAAGAATCTGGAGCTAATTTCAGCTCTAAATTTTGCAAAATCCTTTGCCGGATTTTTCGAGCATCAGAAATTTCCTAAAAATTTTATAACATAATCTAAAAATGGGGTTATATAAATTTACTTTCAAAAAGAAAGCATTCTCTTCAACACCTGGAACATTAAAAGTGTTTGAAAGAGCGCCCACCCCTATGACTAATTTATCATAGGGGATATCCCAAATTATATCCTTGTCTATAGAACTTTGTACGGTGATTGTTTGATTGTCAAAATTACAATTGAGGGCTTCAGCCAAATGGAAATCATGGGGTTTTTGAAAGCCGAGATTTCGTACTGGTTCGACTATGGAACTAAAAAATGACTTAAGGATGAAAAAATCGTCGCTTAGTGTGCAGCGATCAAAAAACCTATTCCTCCACCCAAAATGGATTCTGGGTATCAATAGCGTATCTAGGATCAAATTTCGGGGTGTGCGAGAGTGGGGGGAGGGACCAACATAAGGGGGACTATTAAGAAAAAATTTTCATTTTTCGAATTTCGGGGGGTGCGGCCGCCCCCTCGTACCCCCTTGAATACGCTACTGTTGGGTATGCTACTGGCGCCAAGGTGCGGAGAAAGATCGGTCGCAGTATCGTTCTCTCGAGGATTGATTTGAGCGGTTCGGGGCAGTGTTTGAATCTGTTGTGTTGTGTACAACAATTTTTTCTGTTGTGTTAACACCACACAACAGATACAACAGAATCATTTTGTTATACAACACAACAGAAAATCTGTTGTGCAACAGATTCAAACACTGGGGTGGGACGTGACCGTCCCCTTCCCTAAGCCTCAGATACATCACTGCCGGTGCTTACCGAAATTCTAGCGTTCCCACAGTTGTACTCGTTAGTAATGGTGTGAATAAGAAGTGATTTCTTGGGCTAATAACAATCACTCGATAGAGCTGCCTATTTATATTACGAGCAACACTATAACTTCCCCAACCGGTTCCCAATATCACCAAAGATTTCATTTTATGCGAATTTTGTCCTATAAACAACAAACATTTGTTAAATCCTCAAACTTTTAAACTACCTTTTTTATCCGTCTGGGAATAAACTTTTTTCTTAAAATTTCAAATAAACTTGGCACGTACAAAAATATTTATGTCGACTTTGTACCTATAGACAATAAAAAATATCTACAATCACTTGGTTTTATTTTAGCAAAAATAAATTGAAGCCCCAAAATTTTTCACTCATCCTAATTCCTTTTATACCAACTGGCTTAAACTTTTTATTTCGAAAAAATTTCAAATTCACTGAATTTCACTTGTTTTTCATATGCATTTGTGCAAAAATTTTATAGGATGATCGAATGACCTAGATGACCAATAACCTTTTCATTCGACTTCCTTTTTTAATTTTTGCTCGAAATTGCTAGATAAGAAATCATATTTATGTATTCAACCCCCAGACATAGGTGCAACAACTGTTTTTTAAAAGAAACAGTCTTTCACGTGAAGTTTGAAAGAATTCAATAGAAAAAATAGTTCATAAATCAGAATCATCAAGCAATGGTATAACACAATACATAAAAAGTCTATCACAATACTACTCAGATGATGTGTGGTTCCATTTATATTGTTTGTACCAATTTTCGTGCTTTTGATATTTGAATGGAATCTTTACAAAAATTACTCCAATGGGGGATTTTTCTATACGAGGAATTGATTGTGCGCATTTCCAAATCGTGAAAATGCTTTCCTGACCCTGATTCAGGGAAGTATTTTGGTTTTTCGATATGGGAAACTCGAATATGAAGAAATTTTTTGTTTTTGATCACGGGAAAGTGGAGAAAATCGACCGTTGTGGAAGTTCTACATGTTGTTTTGAACCTCGTTATGGATAATTCCTAGAACTTGGCGCAAGGTGTTTAGATCAGTTTCTTGATAAATTTCTCATTGCAACTTCATTTTTCCATATTCTTGCTTCTTATAGAAAGTAAAAATATTACAGGGTGCCCAAAAAAACGAGAATTTTGCCAATTTTTGGAGGCATTTTTTTGAGAAAAATTTTTTTTCTAAAACATCATTTCTAGGGGTAAAAATGGCTGAAAAACACGAACCCGGCGTCCAAAAAATTTTTTGGCCCCAAAAAACCCCCTAAAATAGCAAAAATACGTGTTTTTTAAGCCCACTTTTTAAGATCAAAAATTGGCAAAATTCTCGTTTTTTTGAGCACCCTGTAATAGACACAAGAAATAATGGAGTATTTTTCCGGAACTTGAAACGCCTTTTGTCGGGCATCCATAAAGCTTTTTCGATGCGGGTTTTCGGTACATATTCAATTGAGAAAATTTTTTTTGCAAGTTACAAAATCCGTTGAATTCAGCAGTTTACTGTAATGAAATCGTACTAATAATTGAATAAACCAACAAGAATAAAAACCTATATTACATTATTATATAAATTAGCAATTAACACAGAAATTTGCATAAAACAATAATACTATACTATCTAAAATCTACTAGTATCTCTACCAAACAACAACGTTTTCAACCAATCCAATGGGACTTGGAGTCGAAGCCGCCAACTTCCCAATCTTGTCAAATAAGCGGAACGCCACAGCAGCCAACTGGTGATACCTTTCAGCTTAAAGTCAGGCAAGTCCGATAAGGCCTTATAATCTCCAATATAAGCTAGCATACCCATAGATTTAAAAGTGAACGGTTTTGATGGTTGGCCAGTTTTGGCTATTTCATTCAAGGAATTGGCTATGTAACGGCCTTGTCGTTCAGCTACCTGAAAAAACGAAAAAATTAGTAAAAATGGCAAAATTTGAATTTCAGTAGCGATCTAGAATTCAATTTTAGGGGGGCGAGAGTGGAAATCAATTTTTTGTTTTTGGTCACCAGGCGGAAATTTTACTGAAATTATTGAGATAAATAAAAAACCAGCGCCGTAGGCGAAATGCACGTTTTTAAGCTGCAAATTCTCAGAAAATGATTTTTTTATGAATAAATGCTAAATTTTGGTCATTTTTGTTGAAAAAATGGGAAATTTTCATTTTTTCGATTTCGAGGTAGGGCGACCGCCCCTCGCCCCCATTCTAGATACGCTATGGATATTTACTTGTGCGGTGCATGGTAAAGGATAGTCTTGTATATCTCCACAATCACCAATAGCATAGCTAGACAAGTTTTTGTCCGAAATGACTCGTAAATAGTTGTCAGTCAAGATCTAAACAGAGGTTTTTGAGTGGAAAAATTAAATTTGTACCTATTTTTGGGTCAAAAAATAAATTTTAGAGCCATTTTTGGATTGAAAAAATAATTTGAGTCATAGAGTCGATTTTTGGGCTGGAATTTGTTCAAATTTTTGAACTGAAATTGTTCAAAAATCGAATTTCTTCAGGAAAAAAGTTCGAGCGTTTTCAACTTTCTGAAAATGGTTATGTAATTTATGAATGACCTCTTTTAGCAAATTTTTTATTTTAACAAATTCGCACTTGTCCCTGTTTATTCTTCGACACATCCAACTTTTTTGTAAACTCTCTCGGCGATAAGCCAGTACTCCAAACGACTAGACCACAGGGCAAAAAACTGCCATCCTTCAGCTTCACTCCATTAGGTAGGACTTCTGTAACCAGGCCATTTACAAGGTTGAAATTTTTTCGTTCTCGAAATTTTTTCTCGGCATATGATTGTAGACGAGAATCAAACGCTCCCAAAATTTTCTGCGACTCAATCAAGGTGACTTTTACAATGTCTTTTTCTTGCTTATACAATCGGTAAATGTCCTAAAAATTGAAAGATAGATTAATTTGTGTTCCCCCTCCCTAAAAAATAAAATTTTTTTGAAGAGGGATACACAAAATACCTGACGGATAAAATCGTACAATTCTGCTCCAAATTCCACTCCAGTCGGTCCTCCACCCACAATAACTGTATGGAGAAGTCGTTTAATTTCATCAGTAGGCACTCCTGGAGCCAAACCTAGCTCCAAATTGTGTAAAATTCTATTTCGTATTTTTCGGGCATCGACAATTTCCTAAAATTCCACTTTTTACACAAAAAATTTCGCAAATTACCTTCAAAAAGAAAGCATGTTCTTGAACACCTGGCACATTGAAGGTATTCGGTAGTGCTCCCACGCCTATCACAAGATTATCATATGAAATTTCCGACGTTATGGATTTGTCTAACGCATTTTGGCATTTTACAATTCGCTTCTCAAAATCACAACTAATGGCTTCGGCCAAATGTAAATCATGCGGGTCTCGAAAACCGACATTTCGAACTGTTTCGATTATTGAGCTAAAAAAAACAATTTAGGGGTGCCAAAAAATTTCAGTACACAGTAGTGAATCCAAGATTTAAAAAAAATCGATTTTGAGTGAAGGATGTGACCATTCCTTCACCTTCCCTAGTTACACCACTGTCGGCACATACCGAAATTCCAATGTCCCCACAGTTGTACTCGTAAGAAGTGGCGTGAATAAAAAGTGGTTTCTTGGACTGACTACAATAATCTTATAAAAATTTCGATTCACATTCCGTAAGACACTGTAACTTGCCCAGCCAGTACCCAAAATCACTAGTTGTTTCATAACTTAAAAAATAAATGCGACAAAATATGAAAACATATAAAGATTTGATTAATTTTTGATCATGACAGGTTGTTTACAGATTGCATCAGTGATATTGAATACAAAAACAACAGATTGTTTATTTTTAAAGATTTTATTATGGCACAGATGAAAGAAAATCGCTTTAATGAATAAAATTGTGTGAAGTCAATTAGACAGTTTTAAGCAATGTGAAAAGAAATAAAATTGATTTATGGTCCGCCACATATGTTTCAAGCGGCACTAATTGTGACCAATAGGCTATAACGGGTAACGGACAAATTTTTCTGCAAGTCTATAGAAATTTTAGTGGATCCAGCTTTTTCGATAATTCTTTAGACTAGGTGTCGGAGAACAAAGTTACGGTTTTTTTCAGAAAAAAGTAACCAAAATTTTTTATGGTTAGTTATTTAAAATGTTGCCATTAAAAACCGATCTAAGGGTTATAACTTTTTTTAAAGACTTTTTTCCGAAAAAAACCGTAACTTTGTTCTCCGACACCTACTCTGGCGATAGCATAAAGAATTATCGAAAAAGCTGGCTCCAATAAAATTTCTATAGACTTTGAAGTTTGGTACAGATACCCAAAAATCAATGCTTTTCATTGTAATTGATTTTCGCTTCAAAACGCCGATCTCTTCATTGAATCAGGGCCAAGGAAGCGTTTTCGTGGTTCGGGAGTGCGCGCAATCGATTCCCCGCCTAGAAAAACCTAAGAATCGGCGGTTTTCTCATAAAAATCCGAAAATGTTTGATTTTCGCTTCAATACACCGATTCCTTCCCTGAATCAGGGTCAAGGAAGCATTTTCAAGGTTCGGGAATGCGCGCAATCGATTCCCCTCACAAAATTACCCTTAAAAATGATTTCCATGCCTTTAAAAAGTTTTTAAAACAAAATTTTTAAACAAATTTATTGTTTCATTAATATGGTCCATAACTTTTATCAGCACCCCTATAATATCCTTGCGTTATCTTAAAATAATCTTCTCTATAGCCATTGTAGATAAAAAATATAACTATTCCGGCGGCTATAGCCATAATAACCAATACACACATAATAACACCACTATATAACCATATTTTATTGGTAGGGTCTGTCAAAAACGTGTACTTTCTTATATTTCTATTTGTTAATGGCTAAAAGAGACTTTATTTAATATTAAGTACCGGGAGCCGAGCGCTCCGCGCTATCAAGTGGTGATAGCCCTAGACCTCTAGGAAGGGGTGATAGCCCTAGATCTCTAGAGAAGGTGATAGTTCTAGACATCCTCTAGAAGGTAGAGGGATATCACACCTCCCAAAATTTGAGAAAGTTTTTCTTATCCCTCCTCCCCCCCTCGAAATTGGCTACCATACCCACCCATTACTTCAAATATAAATTCAGGCTCCCTATAACTCACAGATTCATGTACAAAATTTTCATTTTCCATATATTTTGTTTTATCGATTCCATATTTATCAGGCCCAACAACATAGTGTTCCATTATATTTTATTTTACTACTCCAAAGACAAATTTTTGTTTGCTAGAAAAGCAAAAATAATCGATCGAGTTGAGTCACCCCGAGAAAAGTAAATAAACATATTGTCTTCAGACATGTGACTGAGGTAAAATAACTTGTATATAAAAATTTTATTACACTTTATACATGCAAAACAAAAAAATTATTTCCCGTACCCATTATAATTAGAATACCCTCCATACGGTCTCCCATAACTTCCATAATGTCCAGGCTGGCCGCCATAACCCGTATCAAAAGCTTTATATTTATCAATTCGGTAATCATTATATAGAATAATGCAGGTCACAAGTGCAGCTATAAGAAGTAATATAAAAACACATATAGTCAGGCCGCAACAGAACCATGATCGGTTGGATTCTTTTGAATAGCCATAGAGTCTGTTTTGAGGTAGATGGGGTTCCTAAAAGGTTATGATATACACTTGGAGAAAAGGTGAATTAATCTGTTTCGTTGTTGAACTCGTTAAAAATGAAGTAAAAATTGTATGAAAGTGGTATGTAAGGAGTGAAAAGGCTTAGGCTTTTGTCATGTTGATGTTGTTCTCTTAATTTTTTACTTAGTTTCATCAAATAATTTTTCTGGCAGATCTTGTCCTTCCCTTGTTAGGCTTTCGCTTAGGCTTTTGCTTAAGTTTAGGCTTATACTTAGGCTTAGTCTCAGGTTTAGGCTTAGATTTAAGCTTAGGCTTAATCTTAGGATTAGGCTTAGTCTTACGCTTAGGCTTAAGTTTAGGCTTAATCTTGGGCTTAATCTTGGGCTTAGTCTTAGGCTTAGATTAGGCTTAAGCTTAGGCTTATCTTAGGTTTAGGTTTAAACTTAAGCTTAGGCTTAACCTTAGGCTTAGTCATAAGCTTAGGTTTAGGCTTAATCTTAGGCTTAGTCTTAGTTTTAGACGATGACACTGGCTTGAGGCTGTTGCTTAGGCTTGGGTTAGGCTTAGACTTAAAGGTAGTGTGCAAGCTCTTAAAATTTGAATTCCCGCCAGAGCAGGAATTTTCGTTTTAATGCACAACTTTTGGCTTAAATTATATGCTCATCAAATTTTTTCTTCTTGATAAGTTCGACAGGCAGACTAGACAACGATGTAATTTTTTGCAGCAGAAGTGGAGAGGAAAAGGTAAGAAAAATTACATCGTTGTCTAGCCTGTCTGTCAAACTTATCAAGGAGAAAAAATTTGATGAGCATATAATTTAAGCCAAAAGTTGTGCATTAAAACGAAAATTCCTGCTCTGGCGGGAATTCAAATTTTAAGAGCTTGCACACTACCTTTAAGGTCTTAGGCTTCAGGCCTTAGGCTTACAGGTTTATCTTCTCTATTCCTCATTGGATTATCCTTATTAGCTTATCTTGATTTTATGCTTTGGCTTTTTAATCACATGATTAAAACTTACATGATGATATCGATAAATTCTTGATTGACCCCTTTCGACATCATATATACCCGGTTTGACATTATACGAATTAATAGTTTGTCTATCTATACCAACGACATAAGGTTTCATCTAAATAAAATTTTCACTAGGCGCACAGAAGGAAATTTTTCGAAAACAAACAGCTTATAACCGGATCGAAGAGTGAGATAGAAAGCGAAAGCAAATAAAAAATTAATATTACGCGGTCACATAACACTTGATTGAACTAGAAACAGTAATGCAAAAGCAAACTGCATCTTTGTGCTTTTTTTGTTTTTATTATATGAAATTTACAAAAATGCATGGTGCAGTGGTAGTTTGCTAGATTTTCGTTTCACACATGAGCAAGGGGTTAAACGTCCTCCCCCCCCCCCTCCCCTACTGTCGTAGCAACCAAAAAATTAATCAAACGTATCGTACTTCCGTCTCACGACGTTATGGGGAGGGGTAAAACTTTTTATTACAATAAGCCAAGCCTATCGTAGTCAAAAATTTTGTCCTACCCCCTTGCCCATGTATGTTTCGTTTAATGTCACAGGTTCGAATCTGCTTGTTTCAAAAGTTTTTTGTTTGTAAGAGCTTATACCAAATGAAAAAATTTTTGGAATGCGACGGGATTCGGACCTGGACCATTTGATTGAAAGATCAACACGCTAGTCATTCGGTTATCAACACATGCGTTTTCTTTACTTCGCTACTTTTTATACTAAATTGAAATAAAATTCTGTGCAATATTTTTTATTACTTTTTTAGTACAAAAGACTATATTTTTCCCTATTATAATAAGCTAAATTTCCATATTTAACAAAAACCCTGGCCATTATGCCACTCTCCCATTATGTAAACCCATCTTCCTCAACATAAAAAATCCAGGAAGGACCTGTTTACAAATAAATTGCTCATAGCTTTTTCCTACTTTCTCAAACGGGACCTATCTCTAACTGCGTCTCTTCTAAAAGTTGTATGCAAGTTTAGCAAACCGGCCACATTGCGGTTTTCTTCTTCTTAGCATCGATGCGCGGTCGTTTTCATTCTCATTCTTCTTCCTCATCCAACATAACTATCAGATGTTTCTTTCTTCTCCCGTATGTGTGCCGACTGACCATGCTTTTGTGTGTGTGAGGCCTGAATATTTGCACTTGGCAAAGAGTGCAGTGTGGTATTTTTAGGTGCTTACTTGTTAGAAAGTTGTTGTGTAACGTTTTTCTCGTGGATTTTTCGTATAATATATTTGTTGGTGCCCAAATTTTTCTTGGGTTAAAAATGTAACTAAATCATTGTGTAGACAGACCCCCCTCCCAATCAAGAACAAAGCGTTAGTGGGGCATCGGGGACCGGCCCCCCTCATTCGGGCCGAAGGTCCGAAAAAAATCTCTAATCATAAGAGTCACTGTGGTGGTTGGCACTACTTCAAGGTCGAAATTAGTCACGAATCATTCAGTTTGTGATCCGTATGCTGGAGAATCAGGGGCCTTTTTGGGGAAGTGCCCCCTATCCCCAGGTACATCCTTGCTCCCAACCTCATAAAGAATGGAGATCAGGAGTGGTGGCGGTAGCCTCTAGATTGAGGGGGTTGTAATACAAAAAGTAAAAAAGGATCATTTTGGGCGAAAATGGCTAAAAAATTGCCTTTTTGACACAAAAAAACGATTTTTGGCAAAATGACATTTTTGACAAAAAAATCGCATTTTTGGCAAAAACCGCCTCCGTTTCTGGATAAATTTGAAATTCTGGAGCTGCTACACAATAAGGAGAAACCACCCACATGAAAAATTTTTTCTGGGAATGACCCCTCTAGAGGTAAAAACATGCGGGGAATCTGAAGTTGACATTTTTGAAGCGAAAAAACGCTTCCCTGATTCAGGGAAGGCCTGTATATTGAAGCGAAAAGTAGCAAAAATGAGATTTTTTGACCAAGAATGCCATTTTTGACCAAAAATGCGATTTTTTGGCCAAAAAATCTTTTTTGTTGCAAAATCGAATTACATTAGCGCACCTATACCTGTAAAAAATTTTTGAAAAAACGTTTTTTCAAAAAATTCCATTTTCATGACTCAGCTACAGTACCGCTCCGTTTCGGGTGTTCTGGCTACGCCCTGACAGACCCTATGGCCAGCGTCGTAATTATGAGGGGGGGGGGGAACCTCTCCCCCCCCCCAAACCTGAAAAAATTTTTATTTCTCGGGGAAGAAAAATGAAATTTTTTTGAAAAACTCCCCCTCCCCCTCCCCAAATTTGAACCAAAATTGCGACGCTGCCAATGGCCTCCCACCAGCTAACCCTTAATAACAGATAAAATTTGTATCGTTTTGCATAAATTTTGCGTGGCCTAAAGTGAGCCTTAGTCTTACATAGGCTATTTTTAGATAAAACTTGATTATTTATCATGTCAACCTATGGACCTAATCCCGGTAGATCCTATAACTATTCTTATAATGCTAGAACTTCTTATGATCAAGAAAGAGGATACTCCGTAAGTTCTATTAAAAATTATTTAGAGGCCAGTGAAAAAAGTTTGTCCAAAATCAGGCTGGATGAAGTTTGAAAAAAAATCTGTAATGCTGCTTTTTTGGCAAAAATTGGTGAAAACTCGAAATTTTAAAAATGAGTAATGCCATTAGACTTAGCTCAATAAAACGAGTAAAATGAGATATATGTTGTTCACAAAATAAGAAAGCTCATATGGCCGAGTGGATAGCGTGACATGATTTTACTTATATTTCGTGAGTTCGAATCCCGGCTCGAAATTAATCTTTTCCGTTTTTCATGAAAATTTGCATATCTCTATTTTGGACTCTAAAACACTTTACAATCATTTTTTGGTCAGTAAATACTTCTGGAGTTGTATAGTAAGGGTAGGTTTATAAAAGTTAAAATCATTATTAGCTCCAACAAGTATTTAATAGCCAAAAAATGGTTGCAAAGTATTTTAGAGGCCAAAATAGAGATATGCAAAAAATGTCATGAAAATAGGAAAAATTTAATTTCTGGCCGGGATTCGAACTAGTAATGGGTCGAAATCGTGACTCGAAATCAAACGATATCGGTTCTCAAAATTTTTTCTTTAGGTTTTTATGAAAAATGTCAAAAACAAAAATAACACAGAAATTGCGTTCTACAACTTTTATTTTGACCACTTTTTATGAAAATACATAGAAAAAAGTTACGAGACAAATCTCGTCGCGATTTCGTGACGAAATTTGGCACAAAATCGTGACGAAATTTGTCTCGTAACTTTTTCCTATGTATTTTCATAAAAAGTGGTCAAAATAAAAAATGTAGAACGCAATTTCTGTGTTATTTTGTTTTTTGACATTTTCCATAAAAACCTAAAGAAAAAATTTTGAGAACCGATTTCGTTCAATTTCGACCTATCACTAATTCGAACCCTCGACCTATTAGTGAAATCATGTCACATTATCCACTCGACCATGTAAGTTATCTTATTTTGTGAATAATATATAGCTCGTTTTACTCATCTCGTTAAGTCGAATCTAATTACATGTATAATTTTACATGTAGCGATGTAATTTTTGTACATTTTTTAAAAATTTTCCTTAAATTTTACCTAAAAAAGCAATTACAGATTTTTTATAACTCTGCGAGACGAATAAAACGATACCAAAATTATCTAACAAAAAATGTAAATTAAAAATTGTTTTTGGATATTAAAACGAAAACTTTTGAAAAATTTTCGTTTTAATAACCAAAAACACAAAACCGCCGTATCTGGAAAGTTAAACAACGTTGAGACAGCCAAGTTTGATCCCACTAAGGTCAAACTTTTGATTTTCAAAAAAACGATAGGCATGAATAAATTTACCCTTGTTAATTTTGCCTATCATTATTCTCTTGAAAATAAATAGTTTGATGATAGCGGAGATCGAACCTGGCTGTCTCAGTGTTGCTTAACTTGCCAGATCGGGCGATCGGCTTCTCTTTTCACTGCGCTATGGGTATCAAAAATTTTGGAACTGCAGCAGAAAAAGACTATAGCCTAATGGATAGCGTGCTTTTTATTCAATCGAATGTCCAATGATCGAATCCCGACCCACGTTAAAAGTTTTTATATGTTCATGAAATTTTCACTTTTTTAGCCCGCCAATGCCCAGCAAATTCCTCCAAAGAGGAAATTTGGGGATCTCAGCAATATGAGCCAATCCAACCGAACTATGCTATATTGTGGAGCTGCTTGTTGTTGTCTTATCCTAGTGGCTATAATAGCCTTGATTCTTATCATCATATTTGCTAATGGTGTTGACTATGGGTGGACTAGGCCTGGTTCTTCCTGGTTTGGTGGTGGCTATGGAGGAGGTTATGGAGGAGGAGGCTATGGAGGAGGAAGAGGAGGAGGATACGGTGGATATGGAAAGTAGAGAAATTTTTTGTCAAAATTGTA
>OZJO01004798.1:0-11623 GCA_900406225.1 Acrobeloides nanus | reverse complement strand
CACATTTCGAGAATTTTGAGTTTTTTCTAGTTTCTTCTCGGCTGGATGACAATTCGAGCCATTGTGTTGATAAAAGATGCGGTTTACTGCCGCACACGAGTCTTTTCGTCAAATTGCAAAAAAAGTTGCAAAACAAACTCAAAATGATCATAAATGACGACGTGTTAAAGAAATCATATAGAGGTGTTCCATAAAGGGGGCAATTTTTGGATTTTTTCAAATTTTTTAATTTTCATCAAAATAATTCTATAAGGGGTTTTTCTATTTGAAAAGTCGATTGTTCGCATTGCAGAACATTGAAAACGCTTCCCCTGATTCAGGGAAGAGATGTGTGTATTGAAGCGAAAATAGGCTAATACAAGAATATAGGTGAAAAGGGGGAGTCCAGATTTGGTCCAGCTTGAGTGAGGGGAGGGGTAGTAGGGTTTAGGATTACTTTTGAGTGGCGGGGGTGGTACCTAAATTTTGGCCTCGCGTAAGTTATTTAAACCCTATTTTTCTCATAATATTTTGATACTGATCTACTGAAATCCTGCTGAAACTTCTATTAGCTTATATTAAGTATTAATCAAAGTCATGTGAAATATTGAAAAAAAAACGATTAAAAACACCATTATTATTAAGCATCTGACTAAACGTATGTGGGTGCGCCATTCGAATGCTAGAATTAACGCTCGTGGTCTCAAAGACCAAATTCCATACAAAATAACAAACTAAAGCCACAAGAGACGCCTACAAATCACATGTCCCCCTATAATTCTCTTACTAAAACGTAAACAAATTATTATTAAGTCAACTAAAGGACCAGTCTACTACAGTGGATTCTCGATAGTACGATCTCCCAAAATCAGCACGACACAACTTGAAAATTTAACCGTAAAAAGTTATGAGCGAAACAAAAAAATTTTCAAATAAGTTTGAACATTGAAACGAAGAGCTTGAGGATCAATCAGATTGTTTATTGAAACGATTTAATCAATCATTATAAAATTCAAAATCTTGACAGTTAGGTAAAAAAAGATTTATAATAAAGTGTTTATATAACTCGCCGAGACGAATAAAATGACACCAAAATTATTGAATTTTGAAAATGTTTTGGGTTATCGAAACGAAAACCCTGATTCATGTTCTCTTCGTTTCAATGCTCAAACTCTTTTGAAAAATTTTTTCGCTCATAGCTTTTTACTGTTAAATTTTCAAGTAGTGCTGTAAAAGCAAAAAATGCTCCAAATTTTTTGCTCTTTCACATGACATCAAAAGTAGACTGGTCCTTTTAAAAAAGATGAAAATAAATATTTATCAAATAAACAGCCATGGAATGTTTATTTCCAATAAAAAAAGACCCGTTCTGTTCTGTCAATCATCTAGATGTGCTGCTGATTGGGCGTGAATTCTTGTATTTCATCACAACAGACATAACATGAATACAAACAAAACTGTTAGTGTAATGCTGACACATGAAGAAAAAAAACAGAAGAAGGAGACAAATTTTTCAACGAAACAAACAATCCTTATCACTTGGGAAAGGGGTATTATTTTTTTCATATAGCGGATTTGCATTTTTATTCAAATTATGATGATATTGACGGGAACAGGAATTATAAGGTGAGCCAAAAACCGTAAATTTGCGTTTTTGGGCGAAAATTGAAAAAATTATCAAAAATTAACAAATTTGTCAAAAATCGAAAAGTTCATCAAAAATAAAAAGGTTCATCAAAAATTGAAAAAAATCGAAAAAATTTCGTTAAAAATTGAAAATTTTTCAAATTTTAATGAACTTTTTTCGTTAATGGAAGAATTCGGAAGCGCTCGGAAGCACTCGGATCAGGACGAAGATCTCGTTCGGGGACGCTCGGAGACTTATCGATCGGATCGGAAAATCTCCTCTCCCTCCGAACGAGATAGCGCTCGGTCCCCCAGTTCATACCCCTTGTAGGTGATTTTTGAAAAAGTTTCACCAAAAAACACAAAAGTATGATTTTGTTTGGCTCACCCTGTATAAGAGTGAAAAAAATCGTGCTGAAAAATATTCTCTATAAACAAAATTAAATTCTGCTTATGTTTTTTTTGCACAAAACTCCAAGAGATCACATGTAAGAGCTCATAGAAAAAGTTTTAATTATGCATAAGCTATTACTTAGAATGAATAAAGGCTTTCCCAACGAAAGTGACGCCAAGAAACGTCATTTCTCTCTCTCCTACGGAACCCATCATCCCCATAAGCATGCTTTGTTGTGCTTGACTTGATGCCTACATGTGTGTGTGTGGACATTATCGCGATAATCAACCACAATTTAATTCTTCACGTGCCCTAGTTGATAAACGCATGCGTCACATTCTATAACTCGTTCTTCGAATAATAGTTCTCTTCGCTTTTAGAATAATAAGGAGTCTTAAGACCGAGTCCGACAACAACATAACACGTAACTTACTTGGAAAAGAAAGTTGATAGAAAAGCTTCCTTCTTTCAAGCAAAGAAAAAAAATACCTGATGGAAATGGCATTTTCTCAAACAGTGGAACGGTGGCAGCCGTGCGGCCCGTATGACACCCATTGGACTCAAACGGGCAAGAGGTTGTCTCTCTTTCGATTCGTCCGGTGTTCACCCTTCCGTTCGCAATCCTTCTCTGTTTTCACCGCTTTTTCTTTCACGTTTCCTTTTCGTGCCTCCATTTTGGAGAATGCCGGAACGCGTCGACGGGCGCAAAAAACCGCTCTCGCACAAACAAAATCATACACAACAGCCAAGTCGAAGATGAGGCCCGCTGCCCGGCCATCCAAACAGGCAATCTCCAGCCGGGAAACAACACGCTCGCTTCTTTCACGCAGGCAGGAATCGATTGGGGAGCGGAAAAAAACACACACAAACACTGCGTTAAAAAACAATCGAGAAAATGCGAGCGTTCTCGAATGGGGGGCTCTCAGCTGGGACAACGACTAACTGCAACAACGGCCATGTCAAGGGATTTTTTATGAATCTCACGGAGCCTTGTGATCGCCCACGTGAGCCTCCGACCCAATCCATGAATCCGAAATGCACATAAACCTTTTCAGGAATGGTGAGAAAAACTAATCACGAGTTTATAAAGGCATCAAGTTTACATTCGACTGTTTTCTAACTTCTATCCGTTATCCGAGAAAATAACAAACAAACTCACGGGGTTGATGAAAACAATTTTAAAATTGAACATTGAACCTTTCTTGGGGTGGTCGAATGGAGGAGAAAAAACGATATTTAGCAGAAGATATTGCTTTCAAAGTGTCATCAAATTGTTTGTCAATGCCACGTATACATTTTTCTGGTTTAAATGGCATCAATGTCGAACACAAATGAGTAATAATGATGAATATAAAATGAATAGTAATGAAATAAAAAATGTAGTTATCTGATAATTTTACTTGATAAATAGCCATAGCAAAATTGAGTCATTATGATACTAATATACAAGGGACTTTCTTCTATCTGACAAACTCAGATTGTTTCGAAACCTAGTTCAAAAGTTAGGGAAAAAATGTAGAAAAATGAATATAATAGTCGTTTGATTGATTGGATATAAATCTTTTCAGGTGTGGAAAATTTTTCGATTTTTACTTTGTGCAAAGAAATTTGCCTCCCAGTGGGATTCGAACCCGCGACCTTGTGACCACGAAACCGCTGCTTTATCACTGCACCACCGAGGCTTGTTGTTTTGTCTTTTCAAACCAAGTATTAGTGCTTTTAAAGAAATTAAAAATCGAAAAATTTTGCAACTTTATGACCTCATCGCTCAAAAAGTTTATATCCAATCAATCAAGCGACTACAAGGGATATTCGTTTTTTCCACATTTTTTCCTTAAAGGACCAGTCCAGTAATTTACAACCATATGAAAAAATGATATATTCGGAAAGATCATGAAAAATAGAGCATTTTTTGTTTTTACGGGATGTTCTGAATCGTTGTAGTTTTCGAGATAATTGCGTTTGAATTTGTAACAAGCTCTTCGTTGTAATACACAAACTTTTTTGAATTTTTTGCGAAAAAATCGATTTTTTCAATTTTGATAAAATGAACATTGTAGCAATTTTTTATAGCTAAATGAGATGAACAAAATTATCCAATTTGAACATTGTTTTGGGTTATTGAAACGAAAATTCTGATTCATGTTTTCGTTTCAATAACCCAAAATAATGTTCAAATTGGATAATTTTGGTGTCATTTTGTTCGTCTCATTTAGCTATAAATAATTGCTAATGTTCATTTTATGAAAATTTAAAAAATCGATTTTTCCGCAAAAAATTCGTTTTTAAACAAAAATTGCATTTTTGCGATTTTTCGCTTCAATACACAATATGCTTTCCCTGAATCAGGGAAGCGTTTTTTCATGACTCATTAGGGGTATTTTTATGTGAGAAATCGATTACGCGCATCGAAAAACTTTGAAAACGCCTCCCAGACCATGGTCCTTTAATTAATGGAGAGCAAATACCATTTTCAAAATTTTTCGCAATGAATCAGACCAAACTGATTTTGGTCCAGTTCGGATTGATAACGGAAAGTTCAAGCTGATATTATTGGTCGTTTGACATTTCGAAACGATTATGGTGTTTAAAAAAATCATAAAAGTTGACATTTCGAACTTTGAAGCGTTTTAAATATAGTTTATTTAGAAAAAACAAGAACAATAATCAAAAAAAAACGTATTTACAAGGTGTATTAAAAAAGCCGGAATTTGGGTGATCTTTTCATGTTATATTATTAGGGCTAATTTATGCGAGGAATCGATTGCGCACATTCCCGAAGCTTGAAAATACTTCCCTGATTCAGGAAAATAATTGTATGTATATAAGCAAAAATCGAAAATTTTTGAAATTTCTCTCTCAAAGCCATATTGCTGGGGGTAATTTCATGAGTAGGAATCGATTGCGCGCATTCCCGAAGCTTGACAATGCTTCCCTGATTCGGGGAAATTAGTACATGGTCGATTTTAGCTTCAATATATGCACTAATTTCCTGAATCAAGGAAGCATTTTCAAGATTCGGGGATGCGCGCAATCGATTTCCTCCAAAATTACCCCAGGATGATGATTTTGAGGCAGAAAACCCAAAAATTTTCGATTTTCGTTTCAATACAAAATACTCATTTCCCAGAATCAGGGAAGAGTTTTCAAGTTTCGAGAATGCGCGCAATCGATTCCTCGCATAAAATTAGCCCTAATAGGGGAGACCCCTTATTTTACGGGACGGAGCCCCGTACGAAGTGAATTTCAAATATGTCAGTTGGAAATTTTTGGACGTAAAAAGTTTCCTTACTGCATGGCTAGTGCAACGCTACAAAAACGGGGCGGCGGCATTTTTTATTCTTGGAGATATACCAGTATATGTGTTTTAGCCTATTTTTTGACCCCATGGACCCCCTATTTTACGGGATTTTTTATAGAGAAATGCTAGAAAATTAATTTTTTTTTTAAATGATGGGCCCACTTAGCTAGTTCCAAAAACGGGGTGACCTGCTTATCTTTTTATCCCCACTTTAGCACTTTTTCCTCTTTTTTGACCTAAAAAAATAGGTTAAATCACATATATTGGTATATCTCCAAGAATAAATAATACCGCCGCCCCGTTTTTGCAGCGTTGCACTAGTCATGCAGTAAGGAAACTTTTTGCGTCAAAAAAAAATTTTCAACTGACATATTTGAGATTCGCCCCGTAAAGTAGACATTCTGCCTCGTACGGGGCCCAGTTCCGTAAAATAGGGGGCCTCCTAATAGGGTCATTTAAAAAAAATATCGGGTCGATAAAACATAAAAAATCACTCAAATTCCAGTAAGCTCTATAATTGTAAATCTCATTACAGATTTGATAGAGTTGAGAAACGGAAAAAAGTTGAAAAAACTTTATCATCTTTTTGAGAATTTAAAAAAAATTTTTATAACGTTTTTCACAGAGCGATTTAAAAAAGTGCCGGTTACATGGCAAAGTGGCGCCAACTGGATGCATAAGGTCGAGGGTTCAATCCCGCTCGGAGTCATTTCTTTTTGCAGTGTCCAAAATCGATAAAGAAATTTTGCCTAAGGGTGTTTTTAGTCCAAAAACAGGCTGCGGGAGTGCGCGCAATCGATTTGTCGCATAAAATTACCCATAAATGAGTAATTTCTGGAAAATAAAAATTTGTTTGCCGAGTTTAATCAACGTTAAGTGGCGGCAACGAGGGGAACTTGCACCAAAATTTTTTATCGATTTTGGACACTGCAAAAAGAAATGGTTCCGCGCGGGATTGAACTCTCGACCTTATGCGTGCAGTTGGCGCCATTCGCATTTTGCTATGTAATCGGAACTTTTTATTAAATCTCTGTAAAAAACGTTATATATCCATTGATGAAATACATATTTAATAACGAAGTAATATTTAAGTAACGAAATAATATTTAAACGATAAATGAAGAACGAAAATTAATCCAAGGCGCTCAAATCACAGTCATCATCATTTTTGTTCGATTTTCGGTGTTTTTCTTTACGAAGAAAGCCACTTTCGCGTAGATCATGTTCTCGCTTGGCAATTTTCATAAGCTTCATTAATTCTTCATCTAATCCCATCATCGCTTTCTTTTCACTGAAAATTTGTTTTACTAAAAACTACATACAGTTTTAGTGTTGTTATTTTTGATTATCTCCAAGCATTTTTTTGCTTATTTTTGAACCTTGAACTTATTTTTGGAGATGCTTAGGGCCGCCACTAATTCTTATTTTCAGCTTAAAAACTAGCATTTTCCCCAAAAAATTTTTTGCCTACAGCGCTGATTTTTGCTTTTTTTAAGGAAATATCAAACAAAACTCGAGACTACCGATGCGAAAAAACATAAAGGGGAACCGTTTTGGACTGTCGTGAATGGAAGCTATCGATTATGCCGTCGGGAGACTTAAATGGACTTAAACTTGATTTTTGGTGAATGTTTGAAATGTGGGGGAAAGTCCTGGATCATACTGTATATCAAAACTCTCTTACCTGGCCTCCGCGTCTTCTTTCAATTCTAACCAGATTGGGTTGCTGTCGTGAAAGCGATTTTGAGCCACATAGTCGCCACTGATATGGTCGTTTTCGATTTTTTGAGCAAAATAGGCACAACAAAAGTGCAAAAGATCCGCGATTTTAAGATAGTCCGCAGCAATAACGATGTCGATGAGATCCTTTCGATTTTTGTGGAAAAATTTTTCTTGAGCCGAGGAAAATTCGGTATGGCGATACTTGCGAGTCATGGGATCCAACTTAAACTTTATAGGGGCTGAAAAGATTGATTAGATATATAAAAAATGCTCGACTTTTAGTCTAAGGCATAAAAACTCACCATGATTGTTAGTTTTGCACCATTCAATAATTTTTTCAAAAACTTGATCTTCTACTTGGTCGTCATTTTCTGGCATCTTTCGATCAGTCGGGGTCTTTCGATCATCTTTGGTGTCGATCATATTGACGTTTTCCGAATTTTTCCTCTTACTTTTCATTTCTTTGGTAAACTTTTTTGAAAGTTTTTCGCCCATGAACCTAACAAGTTGTTTATTTAGATAAGTTTAGGACATTTGTTGAAATATTGGCTCTAGTACAATCAAAATTTGGTACTTATGTACCAAATTTTGATTGGACGCGTAAATCGAAAAATCCGGTTTTTTCGCCCATTATGAGAGATCCGTGACTAAGACATTAATATGCTCTACCTTATAGCCTTTTCAATTGTTATATTCCAAGATCCCAATTCTGTGGCAAATTCAAAAGTAAGCGTATAACCATCCATTTTAGCAATATTTCTTGTCCTTGTAAAGCATTCTTCGTCGGAAATTCTCGGCTGGATATCTTCAAAATTTAGACCATGTTCGCTTGCTAATTTCATGAGCATCATTCGATTCATTGGGTCCTGTGCAATGGCTAGACGAGACTGCCTCTTCCTTTCGATGTCATGAAAAACCCATTTTTTGAAACTTTCATGAGGAAGAGCGAGAGTAATAGAAGGATAAAGGAGCTCGGGATGCTCGGCATTATTGAACTGCTGAAAAAATATGATAATAGGATTTTATATGGTGGTGTGTGGTATGATATAGCCAGTGACGTAGGCAGAGGGGGCCCAGAGACCCCCCCCCTCCCACATAACAGAAAAAATGAAAGTTTTTCCTAATGGTCTCATCTGTTTTAAATTTTTATAAAAATCCTAATGATCCCTCTTACGATTTTTCATCAAAATTTTCCCATTTTTTCAACAAAAATATCCAAAATTTGTTATTTTTTCCACCAAAAATCATAATTTTTAGAACACTTTCAGCTTAAAATCAAGCGTTTCTCAAAAAAATTTCGCCTGCGGCATTGGTTTTATAATTACATTCAAGGAATTCACCTAAATTTTTCTAATTTTCATTTTTCAAACAAAAAAGTCCCGGTTTGCAGGACTTTTTTTCGAGGTCAGCGCGAAAAGTTTCACTAAAAATGACCAAATTTTCACTAAAAATTACAACAATTTTAATTTTTTTCACAATCGTAATTTTTCACCAAAAATTTTCATTTTCTGAACGTTTCAAGCTTAAAAAAAGCATTTCTCAACCAAAAATTTTCGCCTTTTGCTTTATCTCAAGTTTTTTTAACAAAATAATTTTCGCGCTTATCGGCGCGAAAGCACAAGGGGATCAAGGTGGTTTTTGAAAAATCAAAAAAATCACCTTGGTCCCCCTTCATGTCTTTCCCCAAAATTTTGAAAATTTCCGGGTAGGTCCCCATAAAAAATTTCTGGTTACATCACTGGGTATGGTATATAGGCAGGGCTCGGAATGAGTTTAATTTATCAAAAATGTTCTGATTTTGGTCAGCAGAAATTGCCTATGTCTGATTTTTGAATCGAAAATCTGATTTTTTTTATTCAAATTTTTTTATTTACAGCCCTGATCTCATGTATTTTTAATGCTCTTGAATCAAAAATCTGATTTTTTGACATTTTTCTGATTTTCATTTTTTTTCATTCTGAGCCCGTCATATAGACAACAACTACCTGAGTGATTTCATCATGCAACTTGATCAATCCATTAACATCATAATTCAGAGTCACCATCACATCTTTCCTATTCTTGACCGTCAATTCTTGATCGAATAAGAATCGAACGACGGCTTCTGGCGGTGGCAAGGGTGCGTGCATTTTTCTGCATCCAAAAAAGAGTGAAATATTTTTGACTTTAGGCAAACGAAGACATCCTGGATTGCCAACAAGATATTTGAAGATCTTGTTATCCGGTCGCTCAATTTGAGAGCAATCAGGTTGATCACGTTCTTTGATCATTTTTTTCAACGTTTTCTTATCGTTGTTGGATGCCAACGCGTCATTTAGAGGGCATTCGTCGTCCTCAATACGTAGATAGTTCGTGATGATATGACGATTGAGTAAAGTTGGAAGAGCATTCAAAAACTTCGTATGAGGCAAGATATTTTTCTTGGCAACATCTTCTAAAAAAAGATTGATAAAAATTCGTTGTCTGATTTTCAATAAAATCGTGTTTGTTGAAACGATTGGTTATGAAGCATAAAATTTTATTATTTTATTTTTGCTTCTCGACCAATAAAATTTTATGCTTCATGACCAATTGTTTCAATAAACACGATTTTATTGAAAATCAGGCAAAATTACATTTTTTGACATGCTTAAACGCAGCCTCATAAAAAACTTTTTACCCTCAATTTTCAATTCCAAATCTTCAACACAAATTGGTTCATCTTTGGTCCACGCCATAAGCTTCTCCACCAAACCATCATATATAACCATGATAATTTTCTTAAAGAAATGTTTCTGATTCACTTCTTTGTCAAATTCAAAGATTCCTGGATAGTCTTCAACTTTTATATTTCCATCAATGCCAATAGATACTTCCTTGTCGATGACACATCTTGGCAGCTCCATGGCATTTTCCATTATAAATTGGTTCCAAGCAGTAGGTTCCAACCATTTCTTGACTCGTAAAATTTTTGGTGGCTTGAAACGGCATTGATTGATGATAGAAGTATCAAGAAATTTCATGGTTTCCAAAATAATCTGTTGAGTGACTTTTTCGCGGTAATCAGGCTAAAATTGTTGGAAATAGTAAAAATTTAAGATAGAAAATCAGTGGCCTGTTGCTAAACTCAGAAAATGGAAAATTTTGTTATTTTTATATGTATTTTTNATAGTAAAAATTTAAGATAGAAAATCAGTGGCCTGTTGCTAAACTCAGAAAATGGAAAATTTTGTTATTTTTATATGTATTTTTTTTTGAAAATTCCTCCATAGAAACACCCCCTCCCCACAGGGTTATTTTAGTAAAAAATTTTAAAATATTGAAGAAAATTTGCTCAAAAATCGTAAAATTGCGATTTTTGGGAACCCCGTAGGCTACGGGGTTTCCAAAAATCGCAACGGGGCCCGTAGCTTACATTATGAGTCAACTTTGGAGTCATATTTGAAGTTAATGAATGTTCGGAAGGAGACAAATTGTCTGATGTCATAACAGATCCACCATTCGAAATATCTGGTTTCTAAAAAAATATATTTAAAAAATCAAAGTGAGCCAAAAAATCGTACTTTTGCGTTTTTTGGTAAAAAATTTTCAAAAATCACCTATAAAGGGGTATTTTCATGTACTTTTTTGAAAAATTTTTGCAAAAAACGCAAAAGTATGATTTTTTTTGGCTCGCCTTGTAAAAAATTTACCTCTTGTTTCAAACTGTTTATGAAATCTTTCGCACTTTGCTCTACTTCAATTTTTCGTTCTTCGCTCAAAATCCACTTAGTACCATGTTTTTGTTTCTTATAGCCCAATTTTGTAATAAGTTCATAAATAGTCGATCTTGAAGGAGTTTTATTTGTGATTCTAGCGTCATGAATTTTTTCTTGAAGATTTTTCACATTTATATAGGGATCTTGCTATAAGTAAAAGAAACATGTTTACAAAAAATCGGTGGATAAATTGGGGGTTGGATGGTAGTAGAGTTAGGAAACCGATAGAAAATGGATCGGTTTCGGTTTTCCCGAACAATTTTGATTTCGACTTATTTCGGTATTTCCAAAGAAAGGTTTCGGTTTTTTCTCGAATTTTCATACAAATGGGAATAAAAATTTTCTTTCGGTTTTTTCACCTCCGGTTTCCTAACTCTAGATGCTAGGTTAGATCCCAAAAAATGTTGGCCAACATTTTTAATTACACTCTTTCGTCTTTTGAATTGACACTCAATTTTGGGCCCACCATGTAATCCAGTGACGTAGGCAGAGGGGGACACCAGGGAGCTTTTCAATTGTTGACTAGCAACTAGAAAAAATGGGTGATTAGTATAACTTTTTGACAGATAATCCCATGGCTGTCAAAAACTAGTCAGTAGGTTATCTCAAAAAAGTAACACTTTTCAAGCATTGAAATTTCTCTAGTCAGTCACTTTTTTGTCTTTTTCTAGTCAACATTTTTTTGACTAGCTTTACTAGTCAAAAAAAGGTTGACTAGTGACTAGAAAAAAGACAAACAAGTGACTGACTAGAGAAATTTCAAAGCTTATAAGTGTAACTTTTTCAGGATAACCTACTGACTAGTTTGCTTAATTTTAAAGATATATATTTTAGCTTTAAAAAACCTAACTAGTCATGGGATTA